>JAVQKC010066012.1:0-12159 GCA_036025475.1 Philypnodon macrostomus
GATAGATAGATAGATAGATAGATAGAGAGATAGATAGAGAGATAGATAGATTTGCATTAAAAATGAATACCAAGCTGAGAGATGGTGGATACAACAATTCAGTGTCTAATTGACACTGAATTGTTAAGAGGGTATGGATGTTACTTCTACATACAGCAGCTCAAGAATGCTAAATATTAAAGCATCACATAGCTGCTATCATGTAATATACAAAATCAGACTGCCTTTTGTTCCTATTCATTCTGCTCCTGACCTGACTTATTTGACCCTGGTGATGTTACCAAAAGACAACACCTAATTGAAAACCCATTTCAAATGCTCCTCTTCTTTTAGATGATGTCATTTTGGCATAGGCTACCAACTTCCATTTCTGTAAATTGTCCCCAGTGAATGAATGTGTGTAAATGGCAGTCTGTCTGTATATGTCTCAGTGTCAGCCCTTCAACTAACTGGCCACTAACCATTGTTCCTGCCTAAAGGCCCATAGTTGCAGGGTTAGGCAGAGGTGGAAGACGAATAAATGGATGTATTTCTCATCCAAATGTACATAAAAGTGAATACAGATCTAGGAATAAAATCAGCCGTATGAAAGATGGGGCATCATACCAGTGTGGAGCTCACTAACTCATAAATATAGTTGCATTAAAATGAATCAACATGGCAGACATGAACCTTTATATTTCCTTTTCTACAAATACATGAAAAGGGCCCAACAGCATGACTCTGGTTCTGTGATCAATTTTCTATTTGCACAAAGAAAATGACAGAATAGCTTGAGGGGGTCAACAGAAGGGACTGGAGTGAAGAGGTCCTTTTCAGATCCTGGCCCAGGGCTTGATTCTGATCCCGCCTGACGCTAACAGGATCTGGTTGTCATGGGAACGCGGCGAGCTGGTGACTCCATCTAAATGCTCCAATTTTCCCGAGTACCACCCAACTGTCAACCAGCCTCTCTGCGCAGGCCGGCGCAGCATGGCACAGCACACTCCAGAACACAGCTGCTCGGAGGACATGCCAAAGCAGGACATATTCTGGCTTATACAATATAACAACACATCTACAGTGGCTTTTGCTTCACTGCTGTTTAACTAGTGTTTAAATATGGCGTTGGGAGCAATTAATGTTCAGTTTTAAACTAAGCAAAAGCCAACGTTAATGGAAATAATTGAGGTGCACAGAGTTAAGATAGCTCATCCACTGTCCTGCACAATAAAAGAGAAAATGCCTTATACCATTTACCAGCATAAAATCTACTGCAATTACAGACAGACAAAAATAAAAAAGCCCCTAAACACCACCCACCACATATCCCAAACTCCTATTTCATTGGTAGTGAAACATTACTTAATCAGACTTCAATCTCTTTATAGCTTTTGGTCAACTAAATCCCTGTAGTCTGATGTCAAACATGATTAGAATCCATATAGAAGATTGAATAAATGAATAACATTCTGTGTGGTTAGTACATTACTACAATTTACTGGGATTCACAGAAAATGGTTGAAAGTGGAGTTCTTCTGGTGAAAAATGCCTTGTTGAATCCCGAGGTCAGAATCTGTAACATTGCCTCTGATAACTACTAGTGGGTCTTTGAACAGACACACACACCAGGTACTATTTGAGTCCTAGCTACTAAAGTTGCTGGATATTGTAAGTTGTTGCTCCCTGTTTATATCAGAACAAAGATGGAATACAGTAAATGCATTTCATTATGCACTGAAGTACCTCTTTTCTGCATTAAAACATGAGTGTTTGGGTGCAGACAGAACTGGACTTATCCTACAGAGTTATGCACTTTAGGGCCTTACTCTTGAGCCAGTTAGTCGCTCAACGTCCAGGGAGCCAGTTGTCCAAGCAGCCAGTCCCAGAGTGCCCCTGGTGCCACTTAAGAATCATGGGAAAAGAATGTTCTCAGCCCCTTTCTGGCCTGATTCTATCTGATGTGGAGGAAATGGAGGGACTCTGGGTGAGTGCCAGGGCTGTGAGCTCTGGGGAGTGAGGACAGAGTAGGGAGGGGACACTGTGAGGCAGCAGGTTTACATAGAGCAAATACTATTCAAGTACACTTTTGCAACAAACTGCAATACTGTATTTGGATGCCCTGCCGCCAGTCTTTATTTTAAACGCAAAATAAGCCTTGTCAAATGGTCAAAATTAGTAGAGGAAATAAAGGCATGTTTTTGGAACTGAAGAGAACAGTTAGCAAAACTCAATAATCTCAGAGTGTAGATGCAGAGGTCTCATTACACAGACACAGATGGTAAAAAAACTTTACATTTTTCTCTCTTTCTCTCTTTTTTTTGGTTATCAAGTCAACCAAGCCCATAACATCCTGCTAACAGCAACAGAGGCCAGAGCAGAAAGCTAATGGAAGACGTGACTAATCATAAAATCAGCGATAAGAGAAGAGTAACCATGCCAACAACATCCAGGGTTTATACAATGACAACCTCAAGACTGTGGGCCAAATATTGTTTACGCCGTGAAGACAAAGCAAATTGTTAATTAGCCAGCTCTAATACAATATAACCTCCTTTAGCCAAGGTCTTAGCCATGCTGCAGTGATGAGGATTACAATATCAAGAAGTGGGTTGTGTAGCCAAAAATTGTATTCATGTCGGTATCGCTATTCCACAATAGTATTACCGTATTTTCCGGACTATAAGTGGCACTTTTTGTCATAGTTTGTCTGGTCCTGTGACTTATAGTCAGGTGCAACTTATAGATCAAAATATATATATCATTTTTATGGTTCGCAAACCTTTACTTCCACACCACCATTTTAAAATGCAGACTATCAAACTTTCTGTGAAGTGCTCACTGCCAGCGTTGTTTTGGTTTCATGTGGCAAAATGCTTCGCCTTTAGTGGCTTGTTTTACAGTTAAAATGTACAGATATAATCAAAAAAGTAGTGTAGATTATAAAGAGAGATGGTAGTAATGATATAACATTAATACTGAAAGGATAATGCACTGTTTAGGAGCCATTGATTTCACTATATTATCACCTATTGGGAAACTATCGGCTACACAGGAACCTGCTGCTGTAGTGGGTGGATAAAACCACATAAACACATGAGTGTGATGTATTTGTGCAGATATTTTGTAGATGTCTCCGGGTGTGTGTCTGTAGATGTCTGTGCAGGTGTGTGTCTGTAGACGTCTGTGCAGGTGTGTGTCTGTAGACGTCTGTGCAGGTGTTCTTTAGACGTCTGCGCAGGTGTTCTGTAGACGTCTGTGCAGGTGTTCTGTAGACGTCTGTGCAGGTCTTCTGTAGAATTCTGTGCAGGTGTGTGTCTGTAGACGTCTGTGCAGGTGTTCTGTAGACGTCTGTGCAGGTCTTCTGTAGATGTCTGTGCAGGTGTGTGTCTGTAGACGTCTGTGCAGGTGTGTCTGTTCTTGGTCTTAGATTTAGATTTAGTATAGTGTGACTTATATGTTTGTTTCCTCTTCATGGCACATTTTGATGCAACGTATACTCCTGTGTTCCGGATAATACGGTACTCACTTAGTAAGTAAAGAAAAAGGTAGCCATGTAAATAATTACTCAAGAGTAAAAGTACATTACACATACATACTAAGTACTTTTGCAACATTGATAGTAATCTCTGCATTCATATTGAGTATTCCTTTAGCACATCAATATGCTAAAAGTTGAGTGAATAATACAATTAAAGCCCATCTGCAAATCTTGCCAACATTTGTACTTAAGTACGAATACTCTGCGCTTCAGCTCAGTCGGAAGCACGTTCAGCCCATTTTCAGAGTCTACAGTGCTCGACCCGGTGTTGTGAGTTTGAATCCGGTTCAGGACAGTTTGCCAAAGGGCACTTCCCACTCTTCTCCCTGATATCCTGTCAATCTATTGTCCTATCAAATAAAGCTGAAAAATATCATATATAAAAAATATATTTTACTCAAATAAAATAAAGTATTACATTCGTATAAAAGGAGCTCATTACTACCCACCCCTGGCTATATCAATACCAGACATGGACAATGCACCAATATGCTATGCCTCAGTGCAAATGCTGAATCTAAGTGGCTGAGGTTTTACTAAAATAGCCTTTGCCAGACTTTCTCCAATGCCAAGTACACCATCCATTAAAGAAAAGGGCTCTGCTTTTTATATCTTTCCCATTGGTCAACATGGACACCATCTTTATACAATGCTATTTCCAGGAATGTCAGAGCCAAAATACATGTAGAATCTTGACCTAAAATTGTCGCAGATATGGATGCAGACAAAATGTGTTCTTTGAAGCGTTGTATGTCATATCTCCAAGAATAACTGGTTGTCTGCCAATGACTGTCCTAACATGGTACTGTCTGGACATAAAGATATCGTTTTATACAAGTAAAGAACTGGCAGGACCTAGGAAAGATAAATCAGAGAGATTTTGATTATATCCATTGGGTAAGGGTTACAATAATATTTGGCTGCAATAAAAAAAGATTATAGAGATTTTTTGTATATTTTCTTGGTTTCGTTATCCGTATTTCAGGATATATTGTTTAATTCCAGTACTCCAGGCTGTCTGACTCAAATGAATTACATGAGAACCTCTCTATATGGCTACCAGATCATTTCAATGTTATGACAGAATAATGCAACCCACATAACCTGGCAACATTGTGCGTTGTACATTTGTTTTCTGCATTTGACTCATCTATCAGCACTGATGAGGCAACCTAATGGGTATATTGGGCGGTAACCGAGCATCGCCTGAGGATTAACCAGATTTTGAGCCAGGATCTTGGTTAGATCCCAGCAGGAGGATGAGGGACTTTCTTGCTGTGAGGCTAACCACATTGCCACAATGCTGCCAAAAATGCATAATCTACATATATAATGCCAGCTGACCATAGAGACGATATGACTGAATGAAATACCTCCTTTGCTGAACCTGTCCATGTTGGTTGTTGTCACGTTCTGTAGTGACTGACCACACTGCAGAACGTCCAATTCAAACTACCACATGTGCTGCAGCTGGGATGAGTTCTCCTCTAACAACCATCTTTGGACTACATATTTATGTCTATTTCTTTGTTTATGTGAGTGATTGATCGAATGCAGAGAAACAGTCCTACAGAATTGGGGGGTGGGGTGGGGGGGGTGCACATGTGTTGTGAGGTGGAAGGGCCTCAAAGGAGAATGGAGATGAGTTCCTGGGCTGTGAGCCAAGACAGAACCATCCAGCTATGATGTACCCAGACGCTACAACAGAGGGGATTAGCACGCCCAGTGGCTGCGACCAAATATAATAGATCATTTCTGTTTCTTTTCTCTCGCAAAGGTATGAAGCGGATTATAGTTTAGTCTCCAGTGATTTTTGGCGGGTAGCAATATTTGTTCGAATATTACTTTGCATTGTGTCGAAAACAAAGGTGCGGGAAAGGAATATATTTTGTGATAATTATATTTATCGGATATTGGCAAATGCACGTAAAAGCACAGATGCAAGTTCCTAATCCTCGACAGTGACAAGGGAGGTTTAATAAAATGAATTGAGGCACGGCTTGTTTTGGCAGATATCTTGTCAGCGAGGGAGAGAAAACAGTTCCTGGAAAGATTCTAAAAGAGAAGAAAAATATATATTGTGTTCCTCACCACGGCATTTTATTTTTTGAAAGCCCAGCAAGAACAAGTTGGTGGTCTAGAACACTGACGTATCTCCTTTAAATTATATTCATCAAATAAAGAAACACTTGCCTCCCAAAGTGGCCGGTTGATCGGTTTAGTGCATTCTCGGCTCGGAGGCAGGAGTCATGCTGGGAAGACATTTGTGAACGCAGGCCTTGATGGATGGACCCCCTCAGAGGCCCGGTCTGAAGAAGAGAGCATTATCACCATGCCAACATGTTGTTAGATGCTTTACAAGATCACATCCTGTTTGTATCACTGTCTGGAGAGGGAAAAGCTGAAGATTTTGGATTTTGGAGTTTCAATGGTTTTATAAAAAAAAGTATACTAAGCTGGACAGTTTCAATAAGGCACAACTACACTGAAAAAAACTTACATTGATCCAATTTAATAAATCTCAAATACAATAGATTTTTTTGCTTTAACCCAAAAAAATACAGCATTTTAACCACACCGACATTTGACATTTTTCCGGGCACTAGACAGAAGAACGATGCTAGCTCATGGAAAGTTAGGCTTTGTAGAGCTGGTGTATGATAGATGTCTACATTGTTTAGTCGCAGAGACGGCTGCATTTAGTGTCTTGGACTATTGGGATTTTAAACACACTTTTATTTAATGCCCTCTCACTTCTCTGTTATCCAGCTGTTTCAGCTCTGTGCCGCATCCCTCCTCCACCCCATCTCCACCTCAGGAGGAGCAGAATCATCCGTCGCCTCAGCCTCTCATCTTGCCTTACACCAGTAGCTGGGTCCCAGTGGGGTGAGGTGGTGGGGGTATGAAAGATATTAGGTCCATTATTGGTTATTGAACCAAATTAAGCAATTGTGGAACTATAGTAACTATTTTGGTTAAAAACAGTAAAAGTAATGTTTCTGAACTACAACATACAAGCATCAATGTTCAACAATGATAGTATATTTTGGGTTGAATACTATTTCCATATTGATCAAAGACAATCTGAAGTACCTTAGCAAGGCACCAGCCTTAAAACAGCTGGTGGCACCGGAGAACATCTCAGGGTCATGGATGTCATTAAGTAACCTCCAGTGTGCCTTGTGAATGTCTGCACAAATATCTCATGGTCAATTTTTATAATAGCTGCCAGACATACCAGGACCTTATTGAGTCAAACAGAATACATTCCGTTTGAGAACACCCAAAAGCAAGAATACTGAATAATTATGTACTTTCAGAAACAGATGGTTTAATTGCATTTATTTTTTGGGAGAAGAGAAAATATGCAACATTACAGCTTGTTCAGATCATAGAATATATGTTTGTTATAATTCAAGTCTGACCCAATGCATTTATATTTTAGTAGTAAACATATCTTTTGTAGATGTAGAGAAAAACATTCCATGGTTTCTTGAAAGAGGCCATATTATGCTAGTTGTTTGTTACAATGTTCAACATTCTATGTAGATTGCTGAACAAACCCCACCTTTCCTCTACATTGTATTGTTTGCATTGTCTGTACTAGGAAAGGGGGTGTGGCCAACAGGTGGAAAGATGGCCTAACAGGGACAGGGTACCTAATCTAAGAAAGTAACAGCTCCCAAGAAATAAGTTTTTAGTCATTAGTCATTTTTAAAGTTATTTGAATTGATATTTTAATTGAGGTAAACAAAGTGAATTCAAAAAGTTTGGGGAAAAAAGCATAACATGGTCCCTTTAAATGGGCTACTTCAAACAGTTCAGCACATTTCAGAGCTGCAGAAGGGGCTCGACAGTAGCTTCAATGACAGTCTGTGTAGCTTTGCTTTGGGAGAGAAAATAAAGTCACAAAGAAGTATGAGTGAAATCAGTGCTGCATTCTGACTGTGTGAGACAACAAACTGTGAGTGCGGAGTCTGTGGTCCTAGTGATAAGTCTCGAGCTCTGTATTCTGGTTATTGTCTTTTTCAATCATTCATGTGTGATGTGTGAATACATTATTTTACAAAAGTGGTTAGCTTGGATTAGAGACACTGTAGCAACAATACACTGATACAAAATATTGCCATGGAAGTGGAGTCTACATTTGTGATAGAAAATGATAGATGACCAGGCTTTCTCTTTTGAAGTGTACACATTTTTTTAGATCAAATCTTTTAAGGCCAGTTCTAAAAGTTGCCCTGTTTGCCACTAGACCCTTGTGTTTCGTTTGATCTGAAGCCACTTTGCAGAGTGCCGCAGTGAAATATCTTGCCCAAGGACACAACGGCAGTATGAACTACCATATTTTTCTGTGGGGTTAGTGGGCTTACACATCACAGTACATACCGCTACATTTACATATAGCAACAGACATGCTTACCTTAAACAATAGAATGAATAAAACTGTGTATTGAGTTTCTAATCCCAACAGGCACCCTTAGGTCTCAGTTTACTCACTAAATGCAATCGGTCAATATCAATTCAGGAATGTGCAGCTCATTCCTGTGTTGAAAATCAATCTCCATATCCAAGTGTTCCTATACATAGCTGCTCAAAGCCACTCTTTTACCAAAGGTAGACTATACAAATACTGCACTCCTATCAGGTTCCTCTGATAAGCATCTGTGTGCATTGAGAGAACTTAATCCCATATCTGATATAGTGTAGTGGCTTGTACCTGTGCTTTTTTCATTAAGATGAAGGCTATTACATCGCTCTCAGTACTACACAATGGCAAAAACAGAGACCCCCAACCCAAGTAAAAGCATTAGGAATATATGATCTGCAGCTATATTAGTTAAAATTTCAAATCTAATCAGCTGAGAGCCAATGCATTTAGACTTGGCTTCTTTTATGATTCTGATGCTCAGTTTCAATTCCATTCAGTTTAAAGGCATACAGCTGCTGCCTTATATATTTTTACATTTGCATCTGAAGTATTCAAAACAATTGAACAACATGTACTTTATTAATAATACCTTCCATTTATATAGCGCTTTTCAAGATACACAAAGCGCTTTACGTATTTTGTACTATTCATTCACTCTATAGTCACACCTGATGGTGGTAAGCTACTTGTGTAGCCACAGCTGCCCTGGGGCACACTGACAGAAGCGTGGCTGCCAGTTTGCGCCTACAGCCCCTCCGACCACCACCGAACACCAATCACACAACCACATTCATTCATAGGCACTGTTGGTTAAGTGTCTTGTCCAGGGACACAACGACAGTGTGAGCTCGGACGGGGGCTCGAACCACCGACCCTCTGGTTGAAGGGCGAGCGCCTACCCACTGCGCCAAATCTATGTGTTCCTGCATTTGATCTAGTAAGGAGGAGTGGGGGGATTGCTGCACTTTGCCTTGGGACCCTTCCATATCCTGAGCCAGGAACCTGTTTTAGGTTAATAGGGAAGACCTAAGTACCTGTGGAAAACCCAGACTGATAAGGTGCAAACTCCACACAGAAAGTCCCCATCCAGTCTACAATCAAACCCATGACCTTCTTGCTGTGAAGTACCTGTTTCAACTACTATGCCGCAGTAGGCAGTGAATGTAGCTGTCAGAATGTCATACATGGCATTCACATATTCAACATATTGTAATTATAATGATTGGATCAGATTAGGAAGAAGAAATAATGGCTTACACATGGCACAAATCAATAAAAGATGTGATCTGCCCATAGCTGTATGCTTATATGTGAAACAAGTCCCAGAGACAGTTTTAATATTCAGACCCTCAGTCATAAATCGCTGTGGCTTGAAGGTTCAAATCCAAAACATATGGCCCCATTTACTTCAATGACCAGGCAGGTAAATTCAATTAGACTTTCCTTTGGGAGGCTTTTTAATGAATGGTAATAAAATGTTATTGATCTGATTAGACAAGTTTAAAAGCCTCACCTTTAGTGAATTACCTAACAAACTTCACAGGGTTAGGTGTTTTAGCTTGGGGTGGTTTTGACTGCTTTCATCGCTTTAGAAGTGGATATAATCTTTAGGCTCTCAAAGTAAGGACTGGCTTGATGTTAAATAGATGCCTGAATGAATGGGTTGTGTGATTGGTATGTATGGGGTTGGTCCAAGATCTTGTATTAGTCTTTTGTATTAGTCATTTTGTAAATGACAAGTAGATTTTGTTGTCTATAAATGCCAAGTTGGATAGGTTTGGCACAATTAAGCAACTCACAATGCCATTCCACTCCAAATACTTCGAATACCTGAAGAATATTTAGTTATTCCAAAAGCCTCATTCTCTGCTTATATCTAGCAATATTTTTTGTTTTTATTTATTGCAGAATTCAGCCAAATTCCCATGCCTTTCAGTTTAGTCCTCACTCAAACCTGCACGCCAATCTGACCTTACCACCGTTCTTCTTCACGTTGGTAATTTAGGTCAAGAAATCCAATATTATAATCCTCCGGCGCATCCAGTCTTTTGCACATTCAGTATTGATCGGCAGAATCATCTTTTGACTCTAAATCTTAAAAAGATCAGGGTGAGGGTTCTGCAAATGTGCTGAATTATCTTCTTGGCATTAGCGCACTGATCTGTATGGACATCAGTGAGACTAGGAATCGATCGATGCTGACCAGCCCCTACAGCAAGTCAATGTATCAGAAATGCTCAGATTTATAGTAATGGTACAGCTTCTCTTAATGTAGCGCTAAAAGTAGATTGCGCACACTGAATGGTTTATAAGCACTGAAAATATAGGCTAGTATAAAAAACATAGAATCAGTTGTATTCTGGGTACTACATAGGTACATACAGTAATATTACTGTTTTAAAATAAGCAAACTCCTCTACAGTTGAAATGGCAATTTATAATTGATCTATCTTTTACTCTTTACCCCTTTGACATTACTATTGTGTTCTAACTACATGCCTAGGTGGGGTCACCTAGAGAGTTGTAGTTTTCCAAACTCATGAAAATCCATCTTGTACTGCTCCTGCTGCTCCGTCTGCTGGTGGTGCTGACCAATCATGTGTCAGTATTGCTGTGAGTAGGCGGGCTTTAACTTTGCTGCCTTTTAGCAAAACCTATTAGTAACATGAGGAGGCTGAACATGGTAATGTATGCTGCTATAATTTGAGAAAAATAAAATCAAAATCACACAACGATAAGTTATTACATTTATTTACTCATTTAGCAGTTCCGTGTTCAGCCACGTCATATCAGTCGGAGTCTCTCCTCTTTTCCGGACGTTTTGGAGCAGGACCAGATCGATAATATCACACTACGGTTATAGGTGGGATGCAACCTCAATAGTGGCTAATTTGTGTTGATGATTGCCACAAAGACAATTTACTCTGACACGCTATAGTGTCCATGTGCAATTTAGTTTCACCAAATTACATTATAATATAGTAGAGTGGAATGAGTCCGACAAGACCTGTGAGAATTAAACCCACAACCTTTTCCTGAGAGGACACTAACCACTTGCAATAGTCATAATACATGTAGTTGCAATTGAATGGCTTTGTCTGCTTGAATTCTGTTAGTACAATATTTGGAAACTCTAGACACATCAGGTTAGGGTGAGGATGTGCCAATGAAAAAGTAATTTTTCCTTGAGTTGAAAAGTGTAGTGCACTTGGGGGACACACAAACTCCACCAGTCTGGTTACAAAAACTAGTTAAAAGCAAAATCATACCTCTGGATATCTCCGACTGTCTCCCTCTCACACCGTCTGGCCTGGTTGTGCTTGAGGAACCACAGGAGCTGGAGCCCTCACCACGTCTGGTCCCAGATGAGCCACTGAGCAGCTGCTGTGGCTAAAATGAGCCAGAGCTGGTCACGCTGGTTTCTCTGCTGCATGGTGACGCTCTCCCAGTTACCGCCGCAGCCTGGTGGGAACATGACTGGCATTGAACTGAAGTCCCATGTTTAAATACAGCATATGTGTGTGATTTTAAAATGTTGGTTGGTTGGTTGGTAAGCATGGGGTCCAGGTAAGAGGATCAGCAGTGGCCTTTGATGCTAAGAGAGAATTGCAAGGCCCAACACATCTGTCAGCAGGTTGGCCGTTCACAACATGTTTAATGTATTCAGTGATAGTAATAATGGAAGAAATATACCAAGACTGAAATAACTTCTAAGAGGCTACAGTTTTTTCATAGTTTGTCTGGTCCTGGTCCTAAATATCAAAATATATATCATTTTTATATTTTGCAAACCTTTACTTTCACACCACCATTTTAAAAATAAGACTTTCTATGAAGTGCTCACTGCCGTCCCCGTGACAGCGGAGCATGTCTCAGGAAGAGAGCGTTGTTTTGGTTTCATGTGGATGGAGGATTAAGCCTCATGAACATGTGAGTCTGATGTATTTAACCCTCTGAGATCTGATTCAATTGATTCTTTCTTAGGTTTGCTCTTCTTTGTGTCTGTAGACATCTGCGCAGGTGTGTCTGTAGACGTCTGTGAGGTGTGTCTGTAGACGTCTGCACAGGTGTGTCCGTAGACGTCTGTGAGGTGTGTCTGTAGACGTCTGTGAGGTGTGTCTGTAGACATCTGTGCAGGTGTGTCTGTAGACGTCTGTGAGGTGTGTCTTTAGACGTCTGTGCAGGTGTGTCTGTAGACATCTGTGCA
>JAVQKC010066021.1:0-10392 GCA_036025475.1 Philypnodon macrostomus
AGGCTGTAACCGAATTGGTAACCAAGGCTGTAACCAAAGTGGTATTCGAGGCTGTAACCGAAGTGGTAACGGAGGCTGTAACCGAAGTGGTAACCGAGGCTGTAACCGAGGTGGTAACAGAGGCTGTAACCGAAGTGGTAACCAAGGCTGTAACCGAAGTGGTAACCGAGGTGGTAATAGAGCCAGTAACTGAGGAAAAAGAGGCAGTAGAAACTGATGAGAAGAAACCACAGAACCCACAGCCTGAACCTTTAGCTGTAGCTCAGGAACCGAGCCCCACAGTGAATGGCTCTAACCAGCCTGAGTCTAGTGGGATAAAAGAACAAGCAGAGAGTGCACACTCTGAAAGTACTAGCACTGCAGTAAAGCAGGCCAGCCCATGTCCCACCACAGCTCCTGGTAAGTAACAATCAGTGTCTCCTGTGTCTTTTCAAGATGCATGTCTAACCCTGTTACTCACACTAATGCTAATGCATTAAACTTTCCTTTATCCTATATGTAAACCTGCAGTAAAGTCTCTTTTTACCATCTCCTTATAACTTTTAAAGCCATGTTGATTTGTATAGCATTGGTGTGTTGTGTAATAATTGGTTGTTAAAAGTAAAAGTGTTTTGTATACTGTGTATGGTACAGCCAGTTACCAAACACCGATCATGTCATCTCAAACTAATGTTGCAGTTTCTTTCCGGGTGAGTTGTTAGACTAGCTTTTAGAAATTGAGTCACAATTTGGAGTAAAATAATGAATGAATAATGATAACTATGATCTATAAAATCGGAAATAAACTGAAAATAGATAAGTCATTATTTGAATGAGCTACATAAAGTTGAAGCATTGTTGGCATTTTACTTCAACAGAACATGGCAGCTAGTGTTGACCTCTCACACATCTGTATGAAAGTGCATGTGTACACACACAACTACAACTTAAACTATGCCCCGTGTTATAGAGAGCATCCGGTCCCATTCAGCTGCAAACATACAGTCAGATTTTAACTTTGACCTTCGGTTAATAATTTGGTTTTAGTATTTTTGTCTAAGAGCTGCATGTTTCCGTCAAAGGCCATGTCTTGCATGTGTGATCCATGATCTTGTTGGCCTCCTGGTCTTTTGTCTTTTGGTCTGCCAGTGATGGACTATATAGGTGCGTCTATTTGTCAATATAATCTTTATTGCAGATGATGGTGCTCCTGCAGCCACTAGTTCTTCCCCAACACCCCCATCAGGTTGGTACTCATAAAAGCCTCCAGAGCTCCTGATGTATTGTGTCCTTTTCTCTTAAAATAATGGGAATGCACCACAGTCCATTGCACTTTACAACAGCAGTTTTGTGCGAAAATATTTCATATGGATTTGGTATGTAAATATAAGATTTGCTTGACGTATGCCTTTATATTAGCATACATCTGAAGCATGTGTGATTTCAAAGTGATTAAACCACTTCAATGTAATGAATGTGCTTTTTGTACAAAATAGATATGTATTTTGTACGCTTATGTCATGTGTATTCAGATTGCTTCACCTTGTATCCTTTAGAAAATGGTTCTAAAGGAGTATAATTACAAGCAAGGATTTGATCGTTATTTTCAGACCTAGAAGTATGTTGTCAACAGTGTTTCTAATGAGACAAGTTGACATTTACCTCCAACCTGCCACTCAATATATGTGCATCCTAAGTCTGTAAAAATAATGCAAGCCATAATGGTTCCTCTCTACTCAAGCCCGCGTATGAACAATTGTAATCTCGTATCTATAAGACCTTTTTTTATATTTTCATTTGCATTTACTTAGGTTTTATATTTTAGCTTTCAAATAGTTGGCTGACATTAGCTTGACTAAAGTTTGCTGCAAGTTTCCAAAAAGGCTGAGCACTTAAATCAATCAGACTCACATATTTTAAATAATCAGGAGTCGTCCTGATTAACTTCAATGATCATTCTGCTTTCTTCACAGAAGACGCCAATTCAGTCAAGAAACTGTCCGTTGATCTGCCTAGTAAGAGCCCTCTGTTAAATCCTGGCACTGTTTAAGTACTTATCACCAAACTGATAGACTCCGCCTAAAAAACAAAACGTGTGTCTAGACGTCATATAAGATAGATCTGTAGATAGATACCTTCATTTCTAACATGTTAACCTGCATAATTCTACAAATAGAATGATAAATGTAATATAAGCTTTAAATATATAATTATAACCTTCCAACATAAATAACATTTCAAATACAATGTTATGGTAAGTTGTAATAACAGAAGTATTAATTTTATAGCAACGTTTACTTTTAACAGCTTGAAGGTTTAACCCTCGAGTGTTTGTTTGCTTCAGTGGACTTTACAGTACTATTTCTTACAATATGCTGTAAATTTCTCTTTTTGTTTAGATGATAGTGTTCCTGTGCCAGCAATGGGGAGGAAAGACTCAGGTAATGGAGTGGTAGTCAAACAGACTATGTAGAAGGTGATGTGAAAATATTCAAGAGCACTGGACACCAAATTATATTTTGAGAAGCATTTACCGTAGTTATTTTTAAATTTAATCCACCGGGATTTTACTTGAGAGCTTGGTCATTTAAAAATTTTGTAATGGTGAAAAAGATGAAGAATTCTGTTTACTATTTTGTATTTTGTTTGGTTTTGCTCATTTCCTTGTGGCCTGCTTTACATGTTGCAAAAATGTGCTGCTGTGTGAGGTATGAATGATAAAAATGATTTCACTGTTATATTTGGTAATACACTGATGTTTTCAGAGACAATGTCAAAGGTGGGTTACATATTTCTATTGACTTTTTGTGCCTCTGTGAGTCAAAAATGTCTTTCTTCAAATTGGCCAGTGTGGTCTTTGGGAGAGGGCCAGCCTCCAGAAGAACTGGACAAGCCCATTGACACACCTCCACTGTCCACGCTGCTGATAGAGAAACCTCAGAGTGGCACAGTGACCGTGGGTGAGTGCAGAAAAATTGTCAAACTGTGTAACTAAACATTATATAGTGTAATTAATATGTTCATAAATATGTGTCCATAGGAGGAGACATTACATTTGTTGCCAAAGTAGAGGCCAAAGATCTACTCCGTAAGCCAACCATCAAGTGGTTCAAAGGAAAATGGATGGACCTTGCCAGTAAGACTGGGAAGCACTTGCAGCTAAAAGAAACCTTTGATAGGTTTACAAAGGTAGATTAAAGAATGACCAATCTTAATCCTGTTTTATTCTGGTTAGATCTAATAATACCTCTGTACACAGATACATACATTTGAGATGCACATTATCAAAGCCAAAGAGAACTATGCTGGAAACTACAGATGTGAGGTCACCTACAAGGACAAGTTTGACAGCTGCTCTTTTGACTTAGAGGTTAAAGGTAAAATGTAAAGTGCATTTCAAATACTTCCTCACAGATTTAACATTATTTGTTCTTTTACAGAAACTGAACAAAGCTCCCAAAATATTGACATTCGTTCAGCCTTTAAAAGAAGGTAACAAAATATGTTTTCTGACACTTCAAGAATCAGTGGGAACTATATTTATTTCCTTTTTTACATAAACTCTAGGCTACCGAAATCAGATACACAGAATAATAGAAAAATGCTTGTGAAGTAAAATAATAAAGGTTCTGGAGTTGGAGAATGAGGAGACAAATCATCCAGTCAATCTAATATATTATATATATAATATATAATATCTTTAAATTAAGGCCATCTCTTACATTTCAGATCTACCACCAAACAATGTGCAATGAAAGCAACGCAAAGCATCCCATTTTGACCTCATAAGCACAATGTTAATGCTCAGTAATGTTGTGTCAACATTGCAGAAACACTGTGGAAATGTCACTGGGACAGCTCTGAGAATCTTACACAAGTCACACTGTTTATCGGAAAAAAAATTATGAAAGGTTTTGTGCAAGCCCCAACTGTGTTAGCTCTTAACTACAGTTGGCCTCAGAGACGCTGCTTTGTGTTGTTGTTTAGACATTGTTTTGCCTGTGCCTCTGTTTAAGTCTTTATTAATCTCTTCTTGTTAACAACAGCAGTGAAGGACAAGAGGATGCAGGGGAGCTTGACTTTAGTGGTCTTCTTAAACATAGGTGAGACTCACAGCCAGCTCTGAGTGGATTTTTAATTTTATTTATTTTTTATTTAAAACTTTCTTTTCTTGTTGTGTTTTTGTCATCGTTGTTGTAAATAAAATGCACCAGCCATTGCTTTTTATCTCCCACTATCTAGTGGTATACTGTGTGCACAGTATTTAGTATGGAATCAATTGAAGCACAACAAAAAACCCTTTAAGTAGCCCGAGATACTATAATGTTTATCTGAAAACCTTTAGGGAATGGACACGTAAAATCAGAGAAAGTGCAAAATTATACATTTATTTTGGGCTTGTTTCTTCTTCTTCCCTACATATTCAGACATCAAAGGTTAGTAGAGTGAAAACCATAGGTATTTAAAAAGATAGACCTTACTGCGGTGAGTAATCCTGTAGAGTCCCCAGCATGACATGTAGCTCTAGGACACGCAGAGTGTTGGCCTACTGTAGTACGGTAACACTTCATTTGGAGGCAGCATTCCCACCTGCCCTGCCTCTGGTCAGTGATGATTGAAATGGGCTTTTGTTATAAATACTTAATGACTGTACTTCATCATGAAGTCCGGCATCACCAATATAATGCAAAGAGCACCATTTTGAATCATTTCTGAAATGGCGAAGCACCCGAGGAATGATGTCATAAAATAGTGTTACTGCTACATTGTCATTATTATTTCATTTTAGAAATGTAAGGCAAGCTTGCCATGTTTTTGAGCTTCTTGTTAATTGCCTGAAAATAAACAGATGAAAAACATAAAGACAGAATCAAAATACTTCTGTGCTTTTCAGCCATCAACCTTTTAGACATTTGGGAAAATGTCTAATTTAAAAGTGCTGAATGTTTTTGAACTAATGGGCCCATGCATGTCATGTCCACATCTTCATGTAGTAATTCCCATTAACTATAATTCCATCCAACATTGTCAGAGCATCTCTGAAGTGATCACCAACAACAAACAAAGGGATGGGCCAGCTTCAACCTCAAACACACATTACATTTTCATTACATATTGGTTTCAGGTTATTTCTGTTTCTGCATGTTACGTTTAATTACACACACTTTCTCATAACATTGTGTTGTATCACACCACAAAAATGCTCTTGTGTGCATTGATAGAGTAAATTATTTCCCACCATCCACAAATATATCAGTAGAAATGTCCTTTTGAGCTGGCCTATAATATTTTCCCTTCATGCAATAATGCATGCTATGTCTGTTCTTCCATAATGAAATTAAACTATACTGTATAGCGACAGAATGTTGGTTTTTGTTCTACACAGTTTTAAGAAGCCTCCCCATGTCCCTGTGTCCTAACGAGAACACTTCACTGAAACAAGCACTGATCATGCTGGAGCGACACATTCAAATATGTAAACAATAATTAACCCACCTCAGCACTAGAATACATGTTTGTGTATTAATTTGACAAAAGCTCCCTATGCCCATCTCTTTGTGTGACATGTCCTGAGGAACACACATGTAAATAAACTTGATAAAGCTTTGCATATCGTAGTTGGATAGTTCCACAGGACACGTTGCAAACACCAGTGTAATACTCTTGCCTCATACTCTGAACATATCTGGCACCACCAGGGAGCCTAAACAGCAGGACGACACCCCAGAGGTAGATGTTTGGGAGATCTTAAAAAAAGCCCGTCCAGATGAGTACGAGAAGATTGCATTTATGTACGGCATCACAGACTTGAGGGGTCTTCTGCGGAGGATGAAGAAGATTCCCAAAGAGGAGAAGAAAAGTGAAGGTATACGTTAAATCAATGGAGAACATGTCATTCCTGTTGAAAAGTCTGTTTTCTAACATTGTATTTCTGTAGCTTTTGCAAAGAAGTTGGAACCAGCATATCAGGTGGACAAAGGAGGAAAGATTCGCCTAGTGGTGGATTTGGCTGACCCCACTGTTGATCTGAAGTGGTACAAGAATGGACAAGAGATCAGACCAACTCCCAAGTATGTGGCATTTTATCAGTGTGTCAGAGTGTAGCTTCTCCACTCAACATCACACAAATGAATAGACATTCTAGTCAAATGTTATTCATTTGTGAAAGAACAATGCATTGCTGCTCTTTTTGTAATATATGTTTCATTTTGTCAACAGACAATGGTTCACATGTGACTATGGGCTTATAGCCCCATAAATGCTTAATGGGGCACATAAAATGGCCAATGCTCAATAGAATTGATTAATTTAGTTGATTTAGTATTTACAATAATTGCATTAACTGCACTGTGAATCATTGGCAGCCGATACCCAGTTGACTCTCGGCGGCTCTGAACTGTGTCTGATTTAGAGCCTCAAAGTTACACTGGGTTTATATGGAACAAGCCATTTGATGTTGTAATAACATGTCCTTTGCACAGGAAAAATGTGGTACCTCCTTTACAGGTCTTTAACTTTGGCTTGGCTTTGAAACAGTTGGTGACGATGGATATGACTTGATCTGAACTTGGACTTGCAGATCTAGTATTAGCCCAATTAATAGATTAATATCTATTACCATGTGTACTATAGATAGATACATGCCTTCATGGTAGAATCAACTGCAAGCTTATAATAAACTGTACTTTTTGTTCTGAAAGTATTTAACTCACAGTTAAAGACAAAAGGTAAACTATTAGTATCCATCAAAACATTTTACAGAAGTAACCATCCAGGCTGTTCAGAGTCATGCAGCGTTAAAGCCATCTGGGAGGTTATTACTGTTTTCTGGTTCAGGCCCTGTTTTATTCAGGGGTTTGCTGTTGTTGGTACTATACCCCTCCAGGCATGATGTGTCTGTCTTTTTGTCTATTTATCATATCATGGTGCTCCTTCCTGTCTGCCATAAAACTGTTCACTGTGATCTGGCACATTCTGGCTCCTCTGCCGACTTAAAGTCAAAGGAAGTAAGTCCATCCATAGAAAGGATGATCCATTCTTTTAACTACACATACTTAACATAACACACACTATGCTCTGAACAGATTCATTCCCTAACTGTAATTTGACAATTGTTTTTAATGCATGTTGAGTCAAATCTTGTCACACAGTATAGTTTTATAAGAAGCAAGAGTATTTGATGTGTATAGTCACTAGTCATTTTTATAATTATTAGGTCATTGTTTTATTTCGTGTTGAATTGAATGATTTTCTATTGTACCAAGGATCTACTAAATACTGACTTTCATTTTAGGTATATATTTGAGCATAAGGGCACACAAAGGATTATGGTCATCAACAACTGCACAATAAATGATGATGCAGCGTACTCTGTGGCTGCAGGAGATGACAAGTGCACTACAGAGCTCTTTGTGAAAGGTATTGAGTGAGATTTTTTTGGTCATAAAACTTGGCACATTCATAATTATAATCTTCTTCAGAGCTGCCAATTAAGATCATTAAATGCCTTGAGCCTGTGAAGACAACTGTAAATGAAAGAATTGAACTGGAGTGTGAAGTTTCCGAGGAAGGTGCTCAAGTCAAATGGTGAGATTCATAATCACTCACAATATTCAACTTACAAATACAATTTTGAAAGAATTTAACAGCATTTAAAGGAAGTAGCTATGTCATTAAAACCAATGTTGATTTGATCTTTTGAGTTGATTTTAAACTGCTTTTTTGAATTATTAGATAAGATTTGACTAAGTCATTAACAAACATGCCAGAATGCTTTAAGGTAAATCCACAGTTAGAGATAATCAAGGCTATTCACATTACATCTTTAGAGTGTTTCATATTACGGTTGATCACAGCATTATTATTTATATGTATACGTTCATATGGATATTAACAGGATGAAGAACGGTGTTGAGGTCCCAACAGGAGTGCGCTCCAGATACAGAGTAAAGGCTGAGGGCAACAAGCACTACTTGGTGATTGATGATGCCTCCAGAGAAGACACTGGGACATACTCTGTCATGGCCAGTGGGGGCACTTCTGAGTGCCATGTACAAGTTGACTGTATGTGTCATTGTTTTGCAGTATGTAGTATTTGCTGTATGAAATAGTTTAATATTATCTTATATGTTTTATAGTGAAACCCCTTAAGATCTACCAAGACCTGCATGATATGACAGTAAGGCTAGGACAGCCAATTAAATTGCATTGTGAGATTTACCCCGGCAACGTCCCAGGTCGTTGGTACAGAAATGGCCAACTGATCCAGCCCAATGATCACATCAATATTATTCACAGAAACAAGTATGTTTGTCTTAATTATAGACTAACATACACTGCAAAAACATATTCTGACATATCTTTTATTTAACAGGAGTCACCGTCTTGAAATCGAAACTAGCTCTCTACACGATGCAGGAGATTATACCTTTGTGCCAGAAGGATATTCTCAAAGTCTCTCTGCCAAAGTTCACATCATTGGTACATTTATTCTTTCACTGTGACAATAGAGAGGAATGTTTTGGAAATTGAAACATAATTGTTTTGTTTGTGTTATTACAGATCCACCAAAGGTTCATTTGGACAGCTTGAACTTCCCTGACAACACTGTGACAATTGTAGCAGGAAACAAACTTAGACTGGAAATTCCTATCAGTGGTGAACCAGCTCCCAGGGTGGTGTGGATGAAGGGTGAAAGGGTGAGTCTTCTCTGTTTGTAGTTGCAGACTTGTATTTTATTTATGTGTGTTTCACAGGTCATTCTTGAGTCTGGCCATCGCGTTCGGGCTGAGACTTATGGAGACCAGACTAGCTTGACGATTGATATCACTGAGCGTGACGACACAGGGAACTACAAGATGGTTCTCCAGAACGAGGCTGGGGAAGCAACTGCCAGTGTCAAAATCAAAGTTGTTGGTAAGATACCAATTTATCGGTCTTTAAAATTGACGCAAATTTGCAAAATGTGTGCAGCTAAATTCAAAAGATATATCATTTAACAACATTTTTAGACATTATTTAATCATAGTTTTGAATGTTTAACCTCCTGGTATAAATAGATGTAGTAAATTGGTAATTGCAGTGCACAAATACATATAACACATATGGTTGTTATTGTCCACAGACATACCTGATGCTCCAGATGCTCCCTTGGTTCCGGTTGTCGGCGGTGATTGGTGCTCGATGACATGGGAAGCTCCTAAATACGATGGGGGTTCCCCGATATTAGGTACAATTTTGACTGTTGTTGACAGCTATAGTTTACAGCTAAAGGCAAACAATGGTGTCTCTCTTCCACCTAAAGGTTACTTCATCGAAAGAAAGAAGAAACAGAGCTCTAGATGGATGAGACTGAACTTTGACCTGATCAAGGAAACATCATTTGAACCAAAGAAGATGATTGAGGGAGTGCCTTATGAAGTGAGGGTCTTTGCTGTCAACGCTATAGGCATCTCCAAACCCAGTGAGCCATCTAAAGCCTTTATTCCCCTGGGTGAGTAAAGGTCTACTTAGTACTCTAAACATGGTATTTGGAACTTTGCTGCTAATAAAAGAAGAAAATACACCACTGCGTAATTCTGTAGACCATCTATTGTAACTGTGGGTTTAAGAGAATGTCCAAATTTCCATTCTAGTGATCATGTGTGATCTGCCCTTGGAGCCCCAGCGACACAGCTGTTCACTCACATACCACGCCATCCCAAGCATTCTGCTGTGACCTCCACTGGACAGGCTGGAGCTTCAGGGGATATTAAATATGTCTTTATAATGGCTGCCAAATCATCTGTGGATTAGGGGTTTAGAAGATCAGGTCTGCCAGAGGCTCCAATAGGAGTTAAATATGATTCAGAACACAAGAATAGAGCTTGGACTAATGAGATCTGACACAGCCACATACCAGCCACAAAGGTCCACAACTTTGTCACGTGTTCTTGACTGGACAAAAACAATTCAGAGATTGTAGATACGATTCCTAAAACCTCAACATTTTTTCCATTGTTCCAGCTGTGACCAGTGAACCCACTATGCTGGTGGTAGATGACGTAACCGACACCACAGTAACTCTGAAATGGCGCCCCCCTGAAACTATTGGAGCCGCTGGTCTGGATGGGTACTTAGTGGAGTACTGCATAGAAGGAAGTAAGATCTCACTTTTGAAGTAATCCAGAAATGTGTGTTTTTGTAAATTTGTCTTTGAAGAGATGAAAAATAAATATATACATATGATTAATAAATGATAATTAATATATTTAGTTAATCATCTGAAGTAGACACATATACTGTAAGTATTTCGATTTTATTTTCCTCTACAGCCGATGAGTGGGTTGTAGCTAACACAGAGCTGACAGAGAAGACCAAATACACCATTACAGGATTGTCACCTGAGTCTAAGATCTTAGTTCGAGTTAAGGC
>JAVQKC010066039.1:0-14757 GCA_036025475.1 Philypnodon macrostomus
AGGGGCCGTAGGCGCAAACTGGCAGCCACGCTTCCGTCAGTGTGCCCCAGGGCAGCTGTGGCTACATAGTAGCTTACCACCATCAGGTGTGACTGTAGAGTGAATGAATAATACAAAGAAATGTAAAGCGCTTTGGGTGTCTTGAAAAGCGCTATATAAATGGAATGTATTATTATTATTATTAGTTATACAAGGCAAATTGTCATGTAAAAAATTTCACTAGGCAATCCTATATACTTAATGGACAGGTGCCTTGTAAAAACCTGACACCCGAGGGCCCATTATTTACACTAAGGCACACAAGTTCATGTAAAAAAGGCAAGGTTGCAACATTTACATTGGGTCAAAATAACACTGCTGTCTGACAATATAACCGCATCCATCTCATTTGAATAATGAGGGATATTGGGCGGACATTAGCCGAGGGAATGATGCACCTAAGGGGGCTCCAGACTGTCAGCTCTCATTTTCGCTGCCAGTTTGTTAAGCAACTGTTATGTGTGAAGCTGGAGCAGTAATAACGTCGATAAGAGAATTCCTCCATCGCCGTGGCTACTCCAGAGTAAACACAGGCAGGAATTTGGTTTATCACCATGCTAACTGGATTCAGACAAAGAGCTCTGGTACATATCTCAAGACAACAAGCTAACGTTATAACAGCTCTTATTGTATTGTCATTTTCATTACTGATATTCAAAGTGTTCATTTTGAATGTGTTGATGTAATTTCACAAGATTCAAAAAGCCTATAGTTTTAATTGAGCTGTAGAAAGGGGGGAAAAAATCTATATCTGTTCCTTAAATGTCAAGATTCCTCTGTAGATTTTCTGGTTATTAACTCTGGAATTATCAACGTGAAACAAAAATGTATAGAAGTTCAAAGTTGTCTCTATTAGTGGAATTAGACTACTTGTCTGTGAAAGAATTGTTTCATCAGAATTGAACAAAATTAAAATATATATATATATATATTGTTCATAATATAATATAATATTACTTATTACCCACTTTAGATTTTTCTATACATAAATTAATTCTATAACATGAACAAAATCTCTTATAAATACAAAGCTCTATTGTTATCATTATCGTCAAGATAATGTTGCATAAAACAGTATGGATGTTGTTGGCAATAACAAAATCCTCATTACTCCATTTTCTTGTTAGAGGGCTCGACTGTCTGGTGACTGCTTGCTGGAACACCCACCTCTCTGTCTTCTCAAATCAAGAGCCAGGCAGGGGCTTTTGTCTCCTTTCTGTAAAAAGAAATGACAGTGTAATGTAATTTACAAGCGATCGCTTCAGCTCAATTGAATTAGGTCTCCAATAATCCATGATGAATGCACACCTATGCCAGTCATTAGGATTGCAAACAAAATATGAGCTTCTCTGGATATGGCACAGAGGAGGGAGCCTGTAATAGATGAGCTGATTAATTTAGTCATTTGTGTCACAGAGTGTAACGTGTCTCACGTTGGCTGGGGCCTAAGTGATGGTGAGCTCAAGATGGGCTTTTTAAATAAAAATAAACATCACTAAAAGAAAGCTATAGGGGCTTTTAATACAGATTGAGTTTACGGGGGTGTATATATATATATATATATATGTATATATATATGTATATATATATTTATACACCGTTGTGACACAGGTTATAATCCAGGCTGTAGTTGATGCAGGATTATGTTCACACATGACCCTTTAAAACCGTCCAGATTATCCGTGTGTCTCCACAGACGGATTATACTTTACTCAAGAACATCCAACAGGTAGGACCGTCATATTCTACTGATCATAATAATAACTACAAAAGCACATGTATGTAGACAAACCTCTGACATGTAGATGTACTATATCATATGTACTACATCATATGTACTACATCATATGTACTATATCAGATGTACTATATCAGATGTACTATATCAGGCCTTGATATTCATTTGTTTTTCTCACTAACAATTATCCATTAAAATTTAATTTAATTTAATTTAATTTAATTTAAAAATCCCATTTAAAATTGGACTTAATTGCAGCATAATGAAAAGCCAGATACAACTTTATAGATATAGATTATCAAAAGGCTTTCCTATAAAAATGCGTAAATAAAAGGGACTTCGATGATACTGAGTTTGCCTGAGCTCCTCGGGCGGGTCGGTCCTCCACCGGGACCCCGTCACCACGGGTCTTTAGTCCTTGCATTTCTGAATATTTAAAATGAAAATATAAATGCATTTCTTTGTTCAAGATCATTTATATATATTCATGTTTTGGTTTTAGATATTGTTGGGATCCAAAAAAAGAATGGACTTTTTAAGTGGAGGTAAACTCTATTAACAGCATATGGCAGGTTATCAGTGTCAGGCCGTATAATAATCTATAATAATAATAATAATCTATAATAATAATAATAATAATGTCTAATAATAATAATAATGTATACTAATAATGTATACTAATAATGTCTAATAATAATAATGTCTAATAATAATAATAATGTCTAATAATCTTGAATAATAATAATAATGTCTAATAATAATCTTGTATAATAATAATAATAATAATATCTATCTATCTAATATAATAATAACATCCATGTCCAGCTCCAGTCATGGTGGACTCAGCGACGGCCGAGCAGTTCCTCAACGATAACCCTCAGTTCGCTAAAGAGTACTACGACGTCAACTTCCGCCCCAAAGTCATCTCCGAGCTCCTGGACAGCAACCGTAAGACCGGGGTGGACACCAGGACGTTCCACGACCTGTCTCGGGTGGAGGAGAGCGAGATCTTGTTCGACCTGGTGAGGGACATCCAGGACAACCTACAAATGGAGAAGTCTGTGTTCAAACTGATGACGCACCTGAGCTTCATGCTGAGGGCCGACCGCATGAGCCTGTTCATGTACAGGCAGAGGAACGGGGTGGCAGAACTCGCGACCAGGTACCACAGTCAGAGCTGTGTTATGGGTGTGTGGTATGGAGCTCAAACAGGTTCTGTGAAGAAGAGTTGCTCCTCATTTTTACTGAAACAAAGTCAGTGTTTAGATTCATATTGAATTTGTGGTTCAATAGGTTTGATCACATAAAAGTCAACTAAAACTGAAATTGTGATCTTGACTGAACAGAACCGTGATCTTATATTTTTGCCATATTGCTCACCCCTAATGTAAAGAATCTTTTAATGGAGTGGTTCCCAATCTGGGGTGTAGGTCCCCCCCGGGGGTACACAGACTACATACACATCATGTTTGTAATCAGTACATTCTACTGAAGTGTTTGGTCAATTATAATGGTCCAAGTCCACCGGTGCTCACTAAAGGCTCATTTATCCTGGATACACCTGGAGCCTTCTGTCCATCCTCTGTTGAGCAGTACGTGCGATAGCCTGAGGGGGGCGCTGTTCAACGACCCACAGAGAGCCCAGTGTAATATATGGAAGAAGACTAACCCAGGACTAACCCAGGACTAAACCAGGACTAAACCAGGACTAAACCAGGACTAAACACAAGTTTACACCAGAACCAACCCAGGACTAAACCAGGACTAAACCAGGACTAAACCAGGATTAATCCAGGTCTAAATTTAGAACTGAAGTGGGTTCTGGACTCACAGAATTCATCTGGGCTAAACCAAAATTGACTAATGAGTAAACTAGGGCTCAACCATGTCTGTCAGATGGACTGCTCCATAATTGCAATACATTTAGTAGCTTACTGTGTTGTCTACATTATATTAACAATACATTTGTGATATAACTAGCAGCCATACCAATTCTCAACCTTTAAATACAGATAGGAGCGGGCGATATGGCGATACAAACTGTATCGTGTTTGAAGTTAAGAGAATCGGCTTCATCTGGGAAGATTGTTGAATTGTGATACAGTACATTCATTTATGCTCTAATCTTCACTGTCATTTTTACTGTAACAACGCCAGTGTTCGTAGAATAAATAAGAAAATTGTATGAAGTATTATGATGAACACTGGATGGATTGGATGTACATTGAGTTTGTAGTAAAAATGATCTGGAGACACTGATAGCAGTAGTTTACTGTGTAAGACAAAAATATAAAGTGACCATAATGCTATTTCTTATAGTTGTACGTCTATGAAGATAAAGAAGGCAGGATCATCGACCCGCGTTTCTATGAGCGTCTGGACTGGAAGGGCAGCAAGCAAACCAGAGACCTGCAGGACGGATCCCTCTACATCCTCAACGTGACCTACAACGACACGGGAATATACCGCTGTTTATTCCAGAGAACACTCATATACACCGACTACGAGTTTCAGACCAACTCCAGCAAGACCATCGTCATGAACGTGGTGGCAAAACGTAAGAGAAGTGCCCGAAGTGAATAATGAATATGTTGTGACTTGATAGAGTGGTCTCCCAGGCAGCATCTATGGGGGTGTGTGACTGGTATTGAGAGGCCACAGTCATGGTACATCTGCCACATCAGACCGCCCGAGGGCAGCTGTGGCTACAGAAGTACAACACTATTTGAAAGTGTCCAGAAAAGTGCGATATAAAACCTAAAAAGAATGAATCGATTGATAAAAACTAAATGTGCAATGTCCAGTTTTAGCAAAAAAACACTGACTAGGTTTCCACCAAGGTTCCCCACTTTAACATTGATTTGGTCTGTTGATTGTGAAAGGGAATCGTTTATCACATGAACAATTCTAATTATATTTTACTGTTTATTTTACGCAAATGACATGTGTTTAAATATAAAAGAACAGAACCCTGGCTGTATCAACATCGATATGAAGGGAAAACCATCCAGATCAGAATGCTTTTTTAAACATGGCCTTGTGTTACTTAAAAGAGAATCTCAGTTAAATAAATGAATAGTTGAATATAGTAGGATTGCTGTGTTGCCAACAGAGTGTAGTGTAATGTAGTAATGACACTTTAGAGGTATGGATTTAGGAGAGTTTATGAATTATGTAAAATGTATGTATATATGTAAAACGTACAGTATGTATATATGTAAAATGTATGTATATATGTAAAATGTCTGCTCTGGGATACTCTGGGCTGTCCTATGCCTGACGTTAAAGTAAATCAAACCGTTTTCCCCATATGTCTAAATGTATGTCACCCTTGTGTGCTCGCAGGCACCAGAGGATTGGCATCCATCTTGTCGGAGGTGATGATGTATGTCTCCATCATCGGGCTGCAGCTCTGGCTGGTGGTGGAGATGATTTACTGTTACAGGAAGATCGCAGCGGCCGGAGAGGAGGCACTGAGAGAGAGCGCGTGAGTACCATCCAGAGCTTATTGGAGGGTGGAGCAGGAGGGCAGGATCCCTTACCTCGCTAGACCTGTTTACCTGGATCCCCCGTTCCCCCACCTAATTGACCGGACCCCCCACCACTTGTGGTATATCTATATTTTTGGTGAATTTATTTTTAACCTGGAAAATTATATAATATATCTAGTTAATCTATTGATATGGCTTGCTAACATGTTGAATTTGATGTTCATCTTTTATATTATTATTTTATTTTTTTATACATCATTATTTTGCTCAAATACAAAGTCCAAATATCAGGTACTATATAATAGAATCTGTTATCCAGGGGAGGGAACTCCACTACTATTTGTCAAAGGTACTCTGATTTGATGTTGCCAGGCGTGGGACTAAAGTAAAGTTAACAGATTGCATCACAGAACACACAAACATACGATCGACTACACCTTTCTGAATCCTGCTAACCCCTAAACCCCTCTTTGTGATCTCTTACCTCTGACTTGACACATGAAGTTCCATCCCTTCATCCATTCAGTCGTGTCCCGCTGGGGTGTCACACCGGCTGCTCTCTCCATCACTTCCTCAGCCTGGAAAGCAAAAACAAAATCTGTTAACGTGGGCACACTTCTAAGTCAGCATCTTGTGTTATTTGTGACCTCTCTGATCTCACTCTAACCATTCTGCCTGGCTGGATTTCTCCTCTCTGCTCTTCTCTGTCCCTCCCTCAGGGCCGAGTACTTAGCTATAGCATCGGAAAGTAAAGATAACTGTGCAAGTGAGGTTCAAGTGGCAGAATAGCACCGGTAAAGGGTAAGGCTTCTTCCTCTATTCTCATTTTCATTTCTACATGGTCTCCATTAGTGATGCACAGATATATCTGCTCAATATCGGTATCGACCTGTACAGATGACTGTTGTTCTTTGTAAAGGACCAAACATAAGGACTAGGACAAAGCTGGTAAAATGACAAAAAAAAATATTAACAAAGGCTCAATGTTAATCAAAAAATACAAATATTATAACAAGGGACCAAACTGAGGTCAACTAAACAAGACCTGAACAAACAGAACCAAACTAACCTCCCACTCAAAGAACAAAGGAAGACTTAAACACATGCGGACCAATCTAAAATGAACACAAGAGGGAGGTATTACACTAAATCAACAAAAATTAAAGGAAATCCCAACAGTGAATTACAAAGAAACTTTAACCCAGGTTTAACAAAAACAAAATAAAGAATTTAGCAAAAACTAATGTCCACCCCTCAGTTCAGTTCAAAGTAAGCCCTCCCAGGTGTTCAAAATTGGTTCCCGCCCATGGCTCGGGTCCTTTGCACAGTATATGTGGTGTTTCAGGAGTCCACCACATTCTTAAAGGATCATTTCTATATAATATTTAGGGTCAGAAACAGCTGGAGAAAGACAATATCACTGGAGAGAGCTAACTTTAGCGAAAAAATGTAATAGAAATCATATTTATGGATTAATAAATAGACTTAAATAAGATATTGATGTGTAGATTTCTTAAGTTTCAAGAAACATAAACTACTAAAACAGGGAATTTCTTATCGGTGCATCACTGGTCTTTATTGATAATTCCAGGTCATTCGGTGTTATTTTTTGTTCAAATAATCTACAAAGGTCTAAAAGGTTGCTGGCCATAGAATTTCTCAGCTTCTCAAGAAACATTTAGGGGTTTCACCTGTTATATGTATATTATATGTATATTATATGTATATTATATGTATACTATATGTATACAAAGTAGAGGGACGTTGTAGTTTTGGTCTTCTTAAAATGTGAGGATATGCAATTTATTACCTATTCAGATGAGTTCTATAAACTCATATGGAATGTTCAAAGTTCCGGAATGGAAACGACTGGAGCAAAAGTGAGTTAACTTCACAAAAAAGTAGTGTTTGTGGAGAGAGAGATAATAATTCTGATTATACAATGAAAAAACGATTGTGGTCTTCAACATTTCTGTAAGGAAAGAAGAATTTTGCCTCCAGCCAAAAGTCTAACTGTTACTAATGTGTACATTATATAAACATACAACGTGATATACATTCACTAATGCTTCCTAACCAGGCTCTGACATCACCTACATGTAGAGTGGTTGTCATTTGTCAAAACCATAATATTTTGTGGCTAATGCTAATTTCTCCATTGAAAATGTAGTATGGTCTTACGTCCAGTTGCCTCCATCCCGTTTAGAATGTTTTGTTTACAGACTTTTAAGAGGTCTATACAAAGACAATAAATGAATTGAAATGAAATGCGTTCCACGTAACCTGTTGCAGAGTTACAAGCAGGCTGCACCCTGAGGCAGCGAGATGTTTTATATGGTTAATGGGTGTGTAAAGATTCTCTCCAAATGAAATCAGGCTTGCATATGACAGGTTAGAGTTTCACAAACACACAGTGACATTTCTGATTTTGGTGAAGATTAGACCAATATCCAATATGGCCAATAGGAGATGAGTATTGTGTTAGAAATGTCATCATCCTCATTTAAAAAGAATGAAGCTAGTGTAACATCACGAGGAGCTGATGTCCCTCACTGTCTATTTCCAAACACAGCTTGTTTACCTAACACAGATAATAACACATGCACTCTTACATACATTCTTAGATACCACGACAAACCAGATGGTCTATAACACCCTTCCAGGCTTCCATAGAAGGCATTTAAAGTTGGTACTTTCAGATCAATATTCATAGCAACCCTAAAATATATATTTTTTTATAATTACAAATTTAACAGTTGATTTTTTTTTTTACTTTTAATTTCAGGTCGAGGAGGAATTCTAGAAGAATCTCCGTGAAGTAAGCCACATGTATTTATCATGGCCTCTCCTCATTCCACCACCACCCACTCTGGCAGCACTGAGCAGACAGACAGAGGAATTGCCACCCAGAGACTGTTGGAGCAGACAATTATGAACTGTCACAGCGGTCAGCAGAGGGCGACGGAGAGAAGTACATATGTGAATGCAACAATAACTCCCAAACATTAGAGGCAACCATAGGAACTCACGCTGTATAGTCACTAATTGCATGCAGATGCTTTCAAATGCTTCTGGGGTTCTGTAAATGAATTCATTCTTTCATGGTTGACAATACGGGTTTGAAATACACACTGTAATCAATGTAATAAAGCTGATATAGGATTATGTACAGTATATAACTTTATCTAGGGACCTCGCTACATGTACGCACATATGTTCCTATTTTGCCCATACACACAAAATGATATCTCCACGCACAAGCATGTCCAGAAATATAATGCTTCAAGTGTCTCAAACGTGTCTATAGACTCCGTTTACAGACACTGTGTTTTGCCAAAAACTATAAATCTATGGCAGATTAGTCATAATTGTATGCTTTCCATTCATACACATTTGGACAATTGACTATTCTTATTCATACTGACTTTATTATTTATACTGTTCATCAGAAAAGGTGTGACTTGTGTTCTCCTGACCAATGTCATCATCACAATACTACTAATTACTAATTTTGCCAAATCTGGTTCATGGCTGCTGTGGTTGTTGTGATATAGTGGATATCCACATCACTTATCAGTGGTTTGTGCTGAGATCAAAAGTCTAGTTCTGTCTGTCTTTGTGGATCCTCTGTTTTTGGAGCATGAACAAAATGGAAAGTGAACAAAAAGCCAGAATATCATTGTACAATTTCCCATTATGGACACATCAGGATGACTGCCTATTTCAATTGAGTAGCTCCTGTTTGACCTCCACCAGAACGTCCCAGCACTGCTCTTCTGTCGTTACTGTGAGACAATTCCAACTGCAAATAACCTAGTAAATGTGATCAAATACTGTGACCTTTTTTTTGAGCTAATAACTCATAATTCAAAATATCATACAGCTATTATGTGCAACTATTTGTCTAATAATTGAGCATATGCAACATGCAATTACAAAATGACATTAAATAATCCAATGGCTGACAAACATTGCATGGAGAGACACACTAATGACACACTGGACACTAATGCTCCAGACCAATTTGTATCTTGTCAGAAAAGCAGCTTTAGCATCCGAAATCCTTCAGTAGAAAGCCTCCCTTGGATTTATACTAGAAGTATTACACCAATGTCTTAATGTTTCTGTAGAAATAATGTAAGGGCTTTGGCAAAATAAAGTGAAGTGGAAATACCAAAGGTGTGACAGGTGTGACGGCAACACTAGATGGCAGCATTCTGCAGTCTGTTCTTCATGTTTTGGCAATGATTTTGTACCAACCCTTTGATACAAATACAGGGGAAAGAGGCGCGTTTTAACTCCATGAAAGTCACACATTGGGATTTTTAGCGTACAATGAATACATGAAAACACTATATTTGACATAGCCCTTAACTACACGGAACTACATTGTACCTAACCCTTACCGTAACCATTCTGTAGGTACAATGTAGTTACATGTTATTACAGTTTGTTCCAAAGTGTATTACATTGTACTTAATGAGCTAGATACAATGTAGTTATGGGTTATGTAAAATAAAGGTCATAGATGATCATTTTGGGGATGGGTTCTACACAGATTATATTGCCAAGCTTTTGCTCATAACTCTCATAACTCACTTCACAGGTTGTGTTGTGTATGTGTTTGCTGTCAAGTCTGCAGCAGTAATGCACTATTTAATGTTGATACAAGCGCATTAATCTCCTGAACATTCAATATTTATGAAGAAGAACTTTTAAGACCCATTAATAAAAACTGTATAGGCTACCAATTGGTATGTTAACTAAAAACACAATGATAGCAATGAAATAAAGAAACATGTCACCAAACCAGACCCTGACATTATCTACAGTGGTCGGAATTTGTCTTCATTTGTGCCAATTCTAATTTCTCCATTGAAAATGTATTATGGTCTTGCCTCCAGTTTCCCCCATTCCAGGTTTTAGAACTTTCTGTTTACAAACTTTTAAAGGCTCTATTGTATATGTTTGATGGTACGGGAAACTGGTGTGTCCGGAGAAATCCTACATAACTCAGGCACAGGGAGAAAGGCCACACAGACCGAGCTGTAGTAAGGTACACTTCTATTCTATTGAACTGTTCAAAATCTACACAGGCCTGCCCACTTCCTAATTGATCTGCCATCAGCTGTCTAAAAGGTGGAGCTGTTCCAAGTTTGTTCACATGAAATAACATTACAGCACCGACCCAAAGGAAGTCTGCTCATGAACGGGCTAATACATGACTGACTAAAGCTGCAGAAATGGACTACGATTTCCCCCATCCACAGGTATTTAAAACAATAATCATACATGACACCTTTGGACTCTTGTTTGAATTGTTTCTGTAAAATATCAAATGCAAAAGCTATGATCCAGATTGTGGTCACTTGGCACCAACTAGTGGATAGTGAAGCCTTCAAAGACATTGTTGGAGAAAACGTTATGAGAATCTAAAATGGGTCACTTTTGATATGACAAAGTGTAGTTTAACTCAGCAGGTCCTGCTTCCACATACTCAGCAAGGTCTAAAATATATCTCACCAACTCCCTTCAAAGCTCATGTTTTGAAACACTTCAGACCAAAGCAATGGATTCGACTAGATGCTAGCTCAGTTTCATTTTCATGTAGGTCCTTGTCATAGTTTAATTTCTTTGGCTCACTTCCTAACTGTAGACCAGGAAGTTAAAATGACAATACAAAATGTACAAATGTCCAATGACCTTCAGATGCTCTTGCTAATTGCCTCGATTATGCTAATGAATTACATAATATTGCTCTGTTGAACAAACTTCATGCAAGTTCAACTCTGTGGCCTGACTCAATTCAGAGTCAGAGGCAAACCTGTCACCAGTCAACTAGACCCAACAAATTACCGTAGTGTTGAGATTAATGCTGCACTTTAAGGGAAAATTCATTTTGTTCCAACTTAAGAGATATTGCTATAAATGTTGTATGCATTTTCAAAATACAAAAATATTACAAGTAAAAAAAATGCAAAGTTAGTGTGCTTGATTACAAGTCAACTATACTTTACCCTTCCAAAAGCAAAATTTGAATATTCACCATAATTTTTTATTTAAAGCAACCCCCAAGCAACTTTTGCCCTCTAGATGGCGATAATGACTATAATCCAACATGGATTCCAACCTCAGGTCTGAACTTTTTCTCCAATTGTGTTTAGTTTTCCATTTGCTCAGTATGCAACAGTATGTTTGTTTATTGTGCAAGTAGTTTCACTATCAAGAATAGGCCCCGCTAATGCAGAGTTACAAGTCAGGTTTTTAGCAGCGGGTGGCAATCTGAGGCACACATCTGGTTTATATGGTTGATTGGTGTGTAAATAATTCCTCTACATGAAATGAGTTTTTTTAGATTACATTTTCTCCTTCCGTTAATATAACCACTTGACTCATTATGTTGGTTAATGCTTAGATACCTAGTTTTTGATTTCTTTCTCACACCAAAGATGTAGGAAAGAAAAAATAAATAGACCACATTGAAAGTGATTACAGAGACAAGTAGACATTGCTGCGTGTTTTAGACAGTTTTCATTTCTCTCCATGTTTTGGTGCGTACAATCACATCTTTACAGTACATTCTCACTCTCGTTTGTCTCTCTCCCTTGGTCAAGCCCCCAGTCCCCCATTCCCCCATCCCACCCCCCATAATAAATATCAACTTTTTTTTTTATGAATTACGAACACCGGGCCGTGCACAGCAGGGCCCGTGTATTTCTTCAATCCGAGAGACGCAGAGAGAGAGAGAGAGAGGGAGAGAGTGCAAAGAGGCAGAGTGAAGTATTAAAGACTGGAGCATACAAATAGGGCTTTGTGTGGTGGAGACTTTTTCACGTCACAGAGGTCGAAATTAAGTGAAGAAGTAAGCAAGACAATGACAAATATTATGAAATGAAAGATGTCAACAAAAAATACTGGATTCCCTTTTTTTTTTTACTTGGCTCTACAATGTTTTGGTTGGTTGGTCCTCTGTCCATATTCGACTCGGTAGTAGCTTGTCTAAACTATGGTCTATGATAAAATGACTTCCAAATACAAAAAAAGATCATGTATGTAACAGCACATCCGTCAAGTGGAAACGATTTCCCCCACTGCCTCTGCACACACACACAGCCACACATTAATATTATTATATACTACTCTGTTTCAAACATTCAAAAGAATCACTATTGTCATTATTGCTTTGTCAGTCTTTTGCGTAGCTCGTATCTTGGTCCACACCTCACAGAAAAATCACTTGACATAGACTAAATAGCGGGACAGGACTTATCAGAATAAATACTGGATGGTCCGATATACAAATTTTTGCACCATTTTGTTTTTTTTTTTACACTAGATACAAATCTTGAAGGAGTCGATCAGTTTTGAATTTACATCTAAAAATAGACATGAAAAAAATGCTTGAGAATACAGTGTCTTTTCCGCCGTTCCCTCCGTTGATTCAGCAGGCTTGAATATTCTTTGTCCCTTTTTTTGAAATGCGGTAGGAAGAGGTTCTTGTGAAAGCGATTGTGACAAACTGAAATGGAGAAATAGTTGAAATGTTTTTTTCTCATGGGATATTATTGCTGTGGTCCTTGCAGCTTACAGTCTTGGATAGTTTTAAAAGTTGGCTGAGGTTGAAGTTTGCCATTTTTCAAGTCAGTCAGGACAAAAACAAAAAACAAAAAGAGGGGTTTGTGGGAAATGTAGTCTTTTAGGGGTCAGGCTTCAGTCAGTTCCTCGTTGGGGGGAGGGTCGCCGTCTTGCTGTACCTCTGGGATTACGATGCCGCGGTGAAGCTTCTCCAAAGACTGCTTCATCTGGGCACAAGGTCAAAACAAGAGAAATGTTGAAAGGGAACATTGGTTACATAATGTAGCCATGTGATGTTTAAGAACAACTCAAAAGACATGTACCAAGGGCTTCAGGCAACTGCGAAAAATAACCTGCACAATATACATTATTATACACTCACTGGACAGTTTATTAGGTCTAAGGCACAATAAAGGTAAACTAGTTGCAGGGAGATGTATTTTGTAGAAGTTAAAGAATTCAGGCCAAGCACTGATTAGACCTGGCTCAGTCATTTAGTTTTGACACTATAGAACCTTTCAAAGTTTGTAAACAGAAAGTTCTAAATTACGGAATGGAGGCAACTGGAGGCAAGACCGTAATACATTTTCAATGGAGAAATTAGAATTATCCTCAGAATATTGCAAATGAAGATGGTTTTGACAAATGCCAACAACTCTCTACATGTAGATAATGTCAGAGCCTGGTTAGTAAACATTAGTGAATGTAGCTCACATTGTATGTTTATTTAATGTACACATTAGTAACAGTTAGACTTTTGGCAAAATTCTTGATTTGATTCCTTACAGAAATGTTTACGACCACAATAGTTTTTTTAATTATATGTTTAGGATTATTCTATCCCTCACCACAAACACTACTTTTTTGTAAAGTGAACTCACTTTTGCTCCAGTCTCATTTCATATGACAAACATTTTAAAGAGTCTATAGAGTTACAGTCTCTGAATTACCATTATTGTAATATCCGCAATAATGCCATGGTCTTTAATCTGACATAGATTTAGTTCAAATAATTTCTTTCCATGGAGAGCCTTCAATTGACTATCATATAATTTAGTCCTATTTTGACCTTGTTTTAGTCCTTATTTAGTCTTTTAATTTCAACTACCGTATTTTCCGCACTATAAGGCGCACTTAAAAACATTTAATTTTCTCAAAAACCAACAGTGTGCCTTATAATCCAGAGCGCCTTATATATGGATTAATTCTGGTTGTGTTACTGACCTCCAAGCGATTTTGTGTTCCACGGCGCTCAAGGCGCTCCGTCAAAATGTTTTGGTATGACTTCGGTAAACTACAACGCTCTGGGAGTCAGGAGTGTCGCGGAGTAATACATACTGGTACTATGCTTCACCGTAATATTAGTAGTGTATTATTATTAGTGTTTATATACGACCCCAAAATGGCACCCGTCAAGAGACACGCTTACGACGTGTTATAACTGAATAAATGTAAGTTATTGTGAATACACTAACGTTTGATTTAGCGGTATCAGACTGTGTTTTTTTACATGTTACAAATGAATGAGGTTGAAAGGTATTGTGAATACGCCCATTAACGTTTGAACAATGTTGAGAGTTATTGTGAATACACCATTAACGTTTGAACAATGATGGGAGTTATTGTGAATACACCATTAATGTTTGAACAATGTTGAGAGTTATTGTGAATACACCATTAACGTTTGAACAATGATGAGAGTTATTGTGAATACACCATTAACGTTTGAACAATGATGGGAGTTATTGTGAATACACCATTAATGTTTGAACAATGTTGAAAGTTATTGTGAATACACCATTAATGTTTGAACAATGTTGAGAGTTATTGTGAATACACCATTAACGTTTGAACAATGATGGGAGTTATTGTGAATACACCATTAATGTTTGAACAATGATGGGGGTTATTGTG
>JAVQKC010066045.1:0-29966 GCA_036025475.1 Philypnodon macrostomus
GATGACAATTTAGTTCACTCCTCATCTTTTGAATCTCATGTGCAGCATACTCGTGATGTCCTCCAAAGATACCAAAAACATGGTGTAAAGCTCACTCCCCACAAATGTGATGTCTTTGACTTTGACCTTACCTGTACAGCCACCTGGCAAACTACTGACCCATGAAGAAGGACTGACGGCAGTGTGACTCCAGATCTGAAGGTGACATTTGATAGATACTGGGCCCTTATTTTGTAGTGATTCATAGATAATACATTTTAAAAATATATTATGATTATTATGCCTCTTAATAATAATAATAATAGAATTTAATAAAATACAATAATAACATGTAAAAATATAGAATTAATGTCTGGTTAGTGACTCGCCACAGTTAATGTCCAGCCCTGGATGTATTCTTAATCCTCTATGTGTTCCACGACATCGAAAGCCTATCCTTTACCTGTTTATGTCACATTCTAGAAAGTATACTCAGGAAATGAAACAGTAATGTATTTTCATTGGACAAGCATTTTGTTTTGTTTTTATGGAGACATTTCACCCATTGAAATGCATACACTTACTGTTCTGTTTACAAACAGAAAAAGGGTCTATATTGGCAAATTAACTTCCTTACTTAAGATGATGTCACTCAATGTTTAATTGTGCTACTTCGGGGTTAATTGAGACTAGGTTAAATAATCAAATAGTTAAGTAAAGTATGGAACTGACAGAACATAGAAACATTTTTAGCCCGGTGTAATGAGGCATGGGGATGTGGCAGAATGCCCAGAATTGGATAGCCTGTAAGGTCTGTTAATTATAGGTGGATTGCTCCTGTGAAATGTTATCTTTGTAATGTTTGTGAAGTAATGGAACAAATGACAATGAAAAGTCTACAGGGCTTGAATTAAATCATGCCTTTGAGTGGGGTCAGAAAAGGGAGGATCACCATGGCAATGCGGATCAACAGAGATAAATTAGGAAATGGTAGCAGCTGGAGTTTGATGTGAATTAATGGAATAAGATTTATTTTATGTCAGTTGTAAAAAAAAACATTTAGGAATTTATGTTGTCTAGCTTATCATGGCTAGTATGGAAGGCTGACCATAGCCACCATTACTCAGAGAACTTATTCTCAACCATGTTTATACCTAAAGGGTCATACTACCAGATTAATTTGTTATATGAACTGTGACCCTGTTCTTTTGTGTCTATATATTGTTTCTTTTTAAGCTAGCTATAATAAAGATTAATTCATTTTTTTAAGTACTGCTCAGTTAATAAATAGTTTAACGTGAATATTTGACTACTAACCTTTACCACCAGAGGGCAGAGTTTCCCACTGGACTCCCATAAGAATGAAAATCTGGTAATAAATTTTTTACATTGTGTAATTAAAAATGTAGTACTCTTTACCATCAAATCCACTGTAATTATTCTTACATTTAATGATCTTACCTACATTATATGCTTTATCACTGTCAACCTTCTGGTTTTACAGAGGTGCAAAGAAACCACATGTGCATCAGAACATCCATCACTGCCATCACATGCCTCAAGGCCCTTTGGAATATTTCACGTAGATTGAAGTCTTTGCTGGTCAGCTAAGTTATTTATTAGAAATTAAGTCACCAAGATCTAAAAGAAAATATATGTTGGTCAGCCTTTTATTTTATGGAGCTACCGGTGCATTAGATGGATTCCAAATTTATTGAAAATCTGTGGCAGCTCACGGCATGGAGTGTGAAGTATAATGGATGTCAGATGGGTCAAAATCGGTTTTGTTAGACCAGTGGCAAAAGGGAGTCAAAGACAGATGGTTCACAGCCAGATGTCAGGGAGGGGTTGATAATATCAGTGGAGCAGATCAGCGGCTACAATCCAAGCCACTGAGGAGGCAACGGGTTCAACCGGGCACAAGCTAAGTCCACTCATGTGATTTTTGGGCCTTCATTGAGGATGGGGCTGAGGCAGTCAACAAGTCTGAATTAGAGGGGTCAGTGAAGGTAAATATCTGTGAAAGCAAAGCCCACAAGGGAAGCCAAGAGGATGGTTACTAGAAACAGAATGTCACATTTTTAATGGCTGATTTGACAACACACAGCATACTAAATCAGATACTGAAGCTCTTCAAAGACAATGCCAGACCGGTGGATTTTTCATGACTGCTGCAGGGCTTTGACAGTGTATTTGCTGGGCGGTTCGCAGCTATAGAGCAGGTGGGAGCAGGCTTATATTGAAATGGAGGAAGCACAAAAAAGGATAAGGTGGGAAGAAAAATGTGGAGGTCACTGAGGAGACTATGGAAGAAGTCAGCTGCTGGGAGTGGAGTGAGGGGAGCTGAGGATGGGAATAAGATCACACAGGCAACATAAAAGGGTCAACTAGTCTGTGGCAAGGACACATGCATTCTCATTCATGTTCTGTAAAATGGCCTTGGAGCACCTAATACATGATAGATTGTAGGCCTAAAGCATATTTTTTACTCTGTGTAAAAGCAATACAGAGCACAACAGAGAAGAACGGCTGTCTTTTGCAAATATCACACCTAGACTGAATTTTAGCCACTAAGTATTAATCAGTATCTAACTACTTTTATTTTCTGTTTAGAGCTGTTTATGAAGCGCCACTGAGTGAGAATTTCAGCCCATGTTTTGGTAGCACTGTAGACTATCATCTAATAGGCGAGTGGATTGTCAGCAAGCATGATTTGCCTAAGCTTGCCTGTGTCTTTGCCATTAAAAGTCAGGGCTTTGTGGATCAACTGATATCCACCGATACTAATAGAAAAACTAAAGACATTGACATATTATCATAACTAACTATCTAATCTAACTTTTGTCATTTGTGAGTTACAAAGTTATATAATGTAATTTGTCACATTTCTATCTCACATTCCTAACTCCTCGATGCCGATTGAGCTTCTGGGCCTGGATCGGCATCGAAATCCAATCCAGTATAGGTATCGATGCCTTCAGAATCTTTTTATATTTATTTATTTTTATTTTTATCTAGATACTCTTGGACACCATTTGTGCATCTGCTTCACAGTACTGCCATGTGACAGAGAAGACTTCTAGGTTCAATGCAAACCAGGTTAGTACTTAAAAATATCTCTTCCGTAGTTGATTTGGGATGAATGAATAGTGAACAGTTTTTACAACTATCCTTCCATTCTGCAACTGTTTTTTGTATTGTTGGCACCAACCCCTACCACATGACAGTCACAAGGCATGATTTCAGCAGAACTCTCTCGTCTCTGCACTGGCTTTTATTTATGTTCATCTCTAACAGACAAATTCCCACTGTTGTTAAATCAATCCACAATGAATCCCGCTGTGACTTGGAGACATTCTTTCAAAACACTGATGTAGATTAAGCTAAAAATGGTAATAAGAAAAATGTGCGGTAGATGTTCTGTGTCACACATTTCACACGTCCACATTACAGTCATCTGACACATGAGAATTATTCATACTAAACGGGCTGTTTTTGGGTCAAAGGAAGCTCTATTTCATTTCAGTGTGTATTTCAGCAACAGAAAATAATATTTAACGATTTCTTAGAGACTCCAGCAACCTGTTTTCTAGAGCATGTTTAATGTTCCTCTAACGCCTACTCAGTTTTTATGCACTCCCTTTCTTCCAGAGGTTCAGGCATTGCAAAAAATTTTAATCTTGTGAAAATTTGAACTGTGACTGCTCCTGAAAACATGTTGGATCAGCCACTGTTTAGACACCAATTAGAGTGGAATCTGGACATACACTGTCGCCACATCACACATAGGCCAAGTTCATTCAGGAGTAATTTAATTGCATACTTTATGCCCACATTACCGCTGCCCCAGTGGCTACATTGTAGTGTGAGGACAAACACTTATTATGTCATGATCTTGGACAGTGAATACGGGATGATTTTGGACAGTGTTCCTTTCAAAGTGGCAAATATTTTGATGCAACGAAGTTATAAAAGAATAAGAAAGACTAGAGGTGTTGAGGGTGGCATGTTTATACCACACAGAACAGTTCATGTTTTATGACACGGCCAACCATCAGCACATCACTGTCACTGACTCGTCTCAGGCCGTAGTCAAATTGAATGTTATAAGCAAAATATTAAGGTATTACATGTGGTGTTGCCTTTCATATGGTGTAAGCCTGAAAGAAATGAAATTGGGGAACAATTTTATGGTTACACTGCAAAAAGGAACCTCTAGACTAGTTAAAATGACTTGAATTCAGAATAATTTTAATTAATAATAATAATTTGTTTAAATTGATTTAGTTATTAGAATTGTTTCAATGTAATTCTGTATTTTGTATTCCTCTTTTTAATGTAATTAAATATATTTTCTTATTTCAAGCTAAATTATCTGCCATAATTGCACTTGAAATAGGAAAAATATCTTATTCCACTGGCAAAAAATATAGCTTGAAATAAGGGAAACTAGCCACAATTACATTGAACAAGTCAAGAAATCTAAGCCTAATAAATCTAAATTAGTCAAAACTACTTAAATCAAGCTTAAATTTCTGAAGATTTTTTTTTTACAACTGTAGACCCTCTTGTTTTGCAGTGTACTGTATATGCACGCAGGACATCAGTAAGTGGTAGTAAAAGGTCCAAATCAGCAAATCCCAACATGAATCCCTACTTTTCACTACTTCACTACATTTCAACAAAAATGTCTAAATGTATTTGTCTTTATGTTAAAATGTAAAATATGTCACTCTGGTAGCAGTGTGCTGATGTCCAGTTCTCTGCTCTTAGCTTCTTACTACTGTGTAGTAAGAACCAGGATGAAACAGGCCTGAGACATAATGCCTTCACTTGAGAACCGTTCCCACAACAAACAAGACATTTGACAAGACCAGCACTTGAAAACACATTTACTACACCATAGAAATTTGCATAAGTTGTTTTATTCATTGTTATTGTCCTTTATATTTTTTCATTGCTGTCTTTTGTTGAAGTGGACATCCTGTAAAGTCAAGCCTGAAGCCCTTAGCAGAGTTGTTTGCAAATCATCAGTTTTATTTAAAAGGATGAGAGGAGTGTTTTTCTTTCCTCTCACCTTCTCATGCTCTGTCTTCATCCCTCTTAAAGTATATCAACTCAATTTTTCATATTATTTGAACAGAGTGTACCTTACAGTATATTTACACATCGTTTGACTGACTTAAACAAATTTCCACTTAGATAATGTGAGGAAGATTGAGCTTTGAAGGTTTTTTTATGTTTTCTACAGTCTTGTTCTCCTTTGAGCTTCTCTCATGCTAACACTGTGAAGTGATTCTCACATTGTCTTCATCATCACAGTCATCTTCATCATCATTAGATTATAATTTCACCTTTTTTATATTCATAAAACTCTTTACAATAGATTCCTCTCTTAGCAACTGTACAATCGTACACAGTGTTTGACTTTTATATATATATTTCTGGGAATATATTATTTTAAACTAAGAAAAAAACAGAATCCCAAATAAAATATATTAGTATCCCAAAGTAACAAAATCATGCATGTTGTAATGTATTTGTCCATAAAAAAAAGTATGTTTTAGATTGGATCTGTGTTTATTTACATCGGATCATGGCACTGATTTGGGAATTACCATTAATACTTTTGACTAGAGTAACACTCTTCTGATACTTGAAGAAATTAAAGATGGCTAACTAAACTGATTGGACTGTGGGTAAAACTAAATATAGTGTAGAATATTCACTTGGGTTATAAAGTGTGGCAGTATCCTCTGTCAGGCAAAAGACCTGTGACATCATCATGTCTACTGACATTTTTTCAGACATACAACTCTTCTCACATCACATCACATCAGGTGCACTCAATGCTTGCCATTGTTGGGTGAAAATTCAAAAGAGAACAATAATATTGGATTCAACTTGTAATGCAGCATTAATTGACTCAGGCAAATAAAACTAGAGAAACCAAAGTAACTGGAGAGCCCCCGTAAAGACCTGTAGTCCGTCGTTTGGCAGGCGAGGGATAGCTGTTGAACAATTCCAGTGTTGCCTTGTCAAAAAGTACTTGACTGTTATACAAAGACCATGTGTGAGCAAACAGAAAGGTGTGTGTGTTTGGGTGTCTCTGCATACGTGTATTCAGTGCAATCACAATGGGGCATATTCCCATCTTAACCGTGGACCATCCACTCTTTAGTCTCAACACATTGACTCTACAGTAGTGTCTTGTCTGAGCACCTCTTGAGCGCTGTTCTGTGAAGTTCACTGTTGCAGCTCCTTGTGGAGATAAACCACTAGGCCTCATGTGTGACCTGCCCAATGGCTGGCCAACTGCTGCTGTGAGGCCTGCGTTACCCACCCCAGGCCCAAAGTCAGGTCCTAGCACAGCCCAATGTACTTAAGATTGTTCTGGATGATCACGTCCGTGACTGCGTCGAACACAAACTGGATGTTGCTGGTGTCAGTGGCACAGGTGAAGTGCGAATAGATCTCCTTGGTCTCCTTGTTTCGGTTTAGGTCCTCAAACTGCCGCTGCACATAGACAGCTGCCTCCTCGTAGGTGTTTTGACCTTTGTAGTCGGGGAAGCACACTGTTAGAGGAATACGTTTGATCTTCTCAGCCAGCAGGTCCTTCTTATTGAGGAAGAGGATGAGTGATGTGTTGGTGAACCAGTTGTTGTTGCAGATGGAGTCAAACAGGCGCAAACTTTCTGCCATACGACTCTGTGGATAGGATAAAACAATAGATTATTAAAACAAGACCTAGAAAAAAGAACTGTGTTCATCTATAGCATCATGAACAGAAGCTACATTGACAAAACCGCAAAGCATATATTTGAGAAACCATTAAAGTCATGGTAAAATTCATTCTTGATCAAATAAATATGTAAAGTTAACCAGAACGTGTCAGCCATCCAGCTGACTAGCCAAAGGTTCAGCTTCATTATGTCAACAGAGGCAGACCTGTGTTTGAACCCTTACAACTACCTCCGATGGCTTCTCTTACAGTCATCTAGTCAGTTCAAGAGTCTAAAAAAAGATCACCCACTAGGCTCAATAACAAACTCAAATTTAACACAAATTTAACTTATTACTGAAGCATCTGGCCACATGGCTGACAATTATGTAACTACAGTAATTCCATATAACATTTGTGAGTCATGTGGTTGTCGGGACAAATACTGCCCTCAGGCTGAATGTTTACCCTAAAGACAAACCACTCTAGACTTTCAGTTTTGTTAAGTGAGATTAGTAATATTTTAGTAACCTTCCACAGTCTTTATAGTCACAGATGGTGGTCTGAAATATGGCATGTCTTTAAAACATTGTATATGATTTCTCTTTCCTTTTTACAAAACAGTGGTATGTGTCCACAACACATGCACGTGTATTTGCGTCACTACAGTCGGAGCTCGTGACGTTCAATGTATAAGAGAAACAGAATAAAGAGTAAGTTGATCTGCTCATTGAAGCTGCTGGCATGTGGCGACTAGCCAGGAGCTTGTGACTGGAAGGTTGTCAGATGCAAGGCTGTTGCTTAAAAGGTTACAGAAACATCATGATGCTCTGAGCAAATCACAAGATATGCTCTGCATGAAAAAATACAGAGGGAAGGCGCAGAAGATTGCATATCATAGAAGTAAACCATGAGGTGGTGTGAGTGCATAAACTGTAAAGTCGTAGCAGGTATTGTAAAATGCTCCATCAGAATGTAAAAATGTTTCAGATAAAAATTAGATTTTTTTTTCTTTTTATCTTGTAACATTTTGCCTGCTCTTATAAAAAGCTGAGATATTGCCTCTAAAAGTTTGTATCCTCAGGTAGATTCTAAATGGAGCCCAAACAGTACACGACACCAACACATTGACATGCTGTTTGACCTCTCTCATCTTGCTGGGTGTCAAAACAAGAGCCCAGCTGCTAAGTGAGTTGGACAGGAAACAGCCAGCTGAGCTCCGGGAGTCCCCAGCCTCTTCACCTGCCAACCGGGCGCTCCTACAGTAAGTTTCTTAATGGGGAGCTGGAGACCAGGAGGAAGTGAGGCTGCCCAGGAGGACTGAGACTGTCAGACGCCCTTCCTTTGCTTAAAACACCTCCTGATGCTTCCCCTGCCTCCTCCTGTCAGAGCACTCCAGAGGCACACACCTTAATTAAGCCAACTTATTAATGAGGAAGTTCATCTCAACGCCATTGCCTTGTTCCCACAAATAATATCTGCACTTCTGTGCAGTCACTTCTGTGCAGACACTACTGTGCAGACACTTCTGTGCAGGCACTTCTGTGTATTTCTTTGTAGTGACCAGGGTTTGAGTTAGTTGAGTAGTTTGAGATGTTATTCCCATATGCTGAACTTCAAAATTAGATACTTTTTTTCACTTGTTAAAATGCAGGTATATAAATTATTTAGCACACAGCAGCCACAAATGCATACTTTTTTAATATTGATAGAAAAAAAACATTCTTCAGTTTAGCTGAACTAACAGGTAAAATTAAAAAAAAAAATGTTTTTTTGTTTTATTTGAATGTCTGTGGCCTGCATCACGCTGCACCTGTGCTTCTCTTTCTCAAAGTCTAGTCGTCTTGTCTTGACAGTCACCGTCTTCCAAGTCACTTCCTTTCAGACCAAGGCAAGAACACCGCCTTGGCCCAAATAAACCCCACATGGAACAGACTTCAGAGTGAACTAGCAGGGGGTGCTAGTCATATTTCCTGCCGACATGCTCTGTTTACAATATCATGAACTATTATGTTATATTAATGACTATACATATTTATTATAATTATTTTTTTAACTGTGATGGCCTTGTAATATAATCACAGCATATTTGACAGGGTGTTCAATCACCTACACAGAAACAGTTCTGCTGTTGGCCATTTATTAAATTGGCGAAATATTAGAAATGGCATAGATTATAAATGATTATAGAAAATGAAAATATAATGAAATCACTTCCGATCCTCCGTGTGAACGCAATAACTCAAAAAACGAATTGCAGTTACATATCATAAAGACGCCAAAATAAATTGATTTTGGTACTTCTACGATGAAAATTAATTAAGTAGTTAACTATTATTATGGCCCAACCCTACAACAAACAGGAAGTCGCCCATTTTGGATTGAATTTGAGAAGTCAGGTATATTTGACAGCCTCTAACTTGCATAAATGCCTGATTAAGCTAAAACCTGACAAACATAATTACCTGAATACATCTGACAATATGATGCCAGTTACCTCTATAGTGCCCCCTATAGGGAAATTAACATTTTAAATCACACAAATCTGTGAAGGTGCTCGTTGGTGCCATAGCAGTTGTGGCAGACATATGGGGCTAGATTTATATAAAATTATCTCATCTCGAGAAACGATCTACGAGGCTATATTATTGTAATTAATAGAATATGGGGCGGCAGTGGCGCAGTAGGTAAGTGTTTGCTCTGCAACCAGAGGGTAGATGGTTCAAATCCCCGCCTGAGAGCATACTGTCATTGTGTCACTAAGCAAGACACTAAACCCACATTGTCTATGAATGAATGCGTGTTTGAGTGTCTAGTAAAGCTCTATATAAGACTAATGCATTAATAAAACAGTTCACATGTCCTGACAAAAGCTGCTGTAGTTTTTAGTGTTTTCTGGGGTTTCTGCTCTGTCCACATGCAGCTAGATTTAGTAGAGTGAGGGTTTTGCGCTGCTGGGACAGGGGCGATCAGAGCGGATTCAGGGGCCCCTAACAAAAACTTGAGCAGGTGGAACATTTAAATGTATTTAAACATGGAATTATGCTGCAGCTGTAGCTCATGTTAAAAATACAGCTCATAAAAAAATAAAACAAATCTTTGAATAAGTTATAGCCTAATCATATAAATAGCAGCTGAAAAATCTGACATCCAAAATGTACCAGAACACAGGAAATTACAGATGATCTTCTAAATATTTCTTTGGGAACCACTTGAATATATTTAAATGACTGTAGCCACTGTGTTAGAGGCTGATATTAGTCTTGTTGGTCAGCAAAAGGCAGTGTAATTGGGGTGGTAAAGAAGGAAAGGGCTGGGGGCCTTAGCACTTACATTTATTGTATTGCCTATTTCTACTGATTTAAAACTATATTGATGTTGTTATAAAAGGGCACACCAATTTACAGGTGCACTGAAGCAGAGGGGCTGGGGCCCCCCAGTAAAATTCAGCTTAGGCCCCCCTGAAGGCTTGGGCCGGCCCTGGCCAGCGATGATGACATGGATGCCTTCCTGCGAAGCAACAAGGCACCAAGGATCCTTTTCTTTGAGAAAGAGCAAATATGGACTCTGTCTGGCATCCATGTTTGTGTGTTTGCTATATGGTGAGTTTGTTCATGAAAAACTGGGGCATGTCAGAAACACCACTGTTGTATGAAGATAAACTCATTTTAGTGTAGCCTGGTAGTAACTTGCGCTCAGCCAAGTGTTAACACATTGATACACAGCTACTCTACTGCAGAGTGCAGCCCTTAGTATGTGAGGTGAAAATGAAGTGTATCAATGTGCCAGCCCTGCTATTGTATATAAACCTGCTGTCCACATTCATAATGCGCACACAAACACATGATGCATTCACATATACATTTCAGATCTGTTCCCTTAAAGCCCCTCCTCTTTCACTTCCCTCTGCACTGCTTCTCATCCTCTCTTTCCTAGTCACAGCTCACTGTCAGCAGCACAGGATTAGGAGCATTTGACTGGCCTGTTACTAAGCAACAATAACCATGGCAACGATTCATTATGAAGACAGGGATGGGACTAGGAAAATGCATCAGGGAATGGGTTGATGGGCAAATGTTGTACTGTAATTATTATAGTGTATTTTCTGTCTAGTGTGAGCTTGTACATGGATGTCAGACACGGTCCTGCTCTGGTGCTTTAGTTTGTTTCTGTGTTTCTGTGTTAAGATTACTGGGCTCAACCAGGTTGTAATGTAAAAGACATGCTGAATATTGAATCGGCAGCTATAGCGAGTTCTTTGTACACACACAAACGCCAGTTCTACTTTTTATCTTAGATGTTGTATTATTAATAATGATTGTGTTTTCTGTCTTTATTTTCTTTAGAGATTTTATCAGTGTTGTAGTTCACTGTCCTCCTGGTTGGTTACATAATCAGTACAGTATATTTATTGAGACTAGAACTTTGTAATTATTACTGTTGCTAGTATTAAAGTTTAAACATCAAAGTATGTATTCACCCATTTCCAAAAATAAATTGTTTAGCCTTTTCCTTGTTTTTTTCAGATGGCTACTGGTGGTGTTGTCTAAGTTGAATATAATATTGGACAGATTTAATATAAAATCAGATGAAATTTAACTGCAGACAATACTTGAGCAGTTTGGTTTAAATCAGAATTTTAGGATCAGTGTTTAAAGTATGTTATGGCATAGAGAACTTCTACCATAATTTGTGAAATATCGTTTGATGACAATGAAAAAGACTAAACACGTTTCATAGTAGTAGCAATATCGGCTGATTGTATATGCTTTTCTCCTTGTAGGTGCTGGTTTGCCTTACAGTGGATTTGGGCTAATATTGACTGTGAATGTGAAAGGACAGGCTTACAGCTACAGCAGTAAGTAAATGCACAACCATGTAAGGTATTATGTCTCTTCTGTTCTCTTCTATTTTGTGTCAGATAGTACAGTGCTCTGGTACAGGACTTGTGGCCCACTGCTTAGTCGTTCATGTTTAGCCTGATTTAGAACTAGAGGCATTCCATTTTGTCTTGCGCTTAAAATATTTTCTGAGGTGGCACTTGACTTGAAGCCTTTGACAACCAATGACATAGTATTTTATATTTTGTACCATAACGTATGTATTTTAGCTCAAAATATCAACAATGACCATAACATGACCAAGGGTGGTGTCACAGTTTAAAAACAGTTTAAAAAAGTGGTGGTGGGTAGAGTAGCCAATAATGTCAAGTTAAAAATGACTGAGAAACTGATGTCACATAATGTCAGATTTGAAAAATTCTGTTGTAATCAGACAGCAATAAATTCAAAAAGCGTAAAAAGAAAAATTAACTAAACAAAGTAAGGCACAAGAAACTCATTTTCCATTCACCTTTCGACAACATGAAGCTATACTTCAATAACAGCCAGATGTGGCAAAAACTAAAAGTATTCTTACTAGAGTTCAAAGAGTATTGTTTCATTAAAATAATATTACTCAATTTTTTGGCTGCATTCTTTGTTCCAAACTTTTTCCCTTGCACCTGTGAACTCCCATAGCTGCACAGCGCCATCACAATCTGCTAATTCTCACAGGTACAGCCTGACACTTTATTCTGTGAACTCAATTAACACCATATTGGATTTTCTCCTCTGATTTTATTTTTAACCCATAATAATAATTGATTTCATGTCACAGCCTGGCACAGCAGCACTCCGCTTTATCTGACTTCTTTTGAGGAACAGTGATGGAATCTCTATCAGAGCTTCAACAATGTTTGAAAACTGAATGACCTACATGGATGGTTTAAACAATAACAATTTCTTGCCACTGACGTCATCTAACTATACATAGGAAATTCCTTATATTCCAGAATGATGAACAAAAGATACCAAGCATAAACTTCCTCCTTAGGTTATAAATAGGTTAGGTTTATTTCTACATTTCATACATTTCTCATGTATCCTCAAGTGAAGAGTCTATGATATGGCCTTCCAAAATAGCCATCAGTTGTTTATTGGAGTGAATATAAGCTAGATAGGTATTTAACAAAGGAATGCAGGGAAGGCTTGGGAGACTTATGGGGTAACTACAGCCTGATTAACTGTTTCTCTGACATAGATACTGCGCTGAAGACCAAGAAAAATACTACATACTTCCCATTACCACACTCCCAAACGTCCAGACAAAACATTGAGCTCAAATGAAAGCCACGTATAAAGTCTTTAAAAAAACGAACAAGTTTTGCATAAAGGTATAAAGATACACCTACTTAATAATCTGTACTAAAAGTCTATCTATAGTATTAATATGTATATATGTATATGTTTTTAATCAACCAGAGCCAAGCACAAGCCAAGACCAATGATTGCATAGAATGTTGTATTTGATAGTTGTATTGCATCAAGTTTACGAAATTAAACTGTTTATGTTTCAAGGACTGAATGAATGTGAAATCACTTATACATAAACATTTGTCTGTATATAATAACTAATGCATTTGTTATGCATGTATTTGTGTTTAAATGTGAGTAGATAATTCATAAAAGTAAATCATGATTCATCATCTTACCGTCTGGTTGTCCTCGTAGAGTTTGAGGTCATAGCCACTGAGCTCGACACAGAAGATGATTGCAGTCACTCCCTCAAAACAGTGGATCCACTTCTTTCTCTCTGAGCGCTGTCCACCCACGTCCACCATCTTGAAAGTGAGCTCCTTGAAGGTGAACTTATTTTCCACAATGCCTGTGGTCATGTCGCGTGACCTCAGGATGTCCTCTACAGTAGGGATGTATTCGAGTGCGGAGATGCGGTCCAGGTCATTCAGATAGTAAGCAGTGTTGTCCTCTAAGTGGTACTCATTGGATCGTTGAAAGCACTCCTGGACCCCTGAGTCTGCCCACAGACGTTTCATGACCCCGAGTAATTCTGGTGTGATCTCCCCCTTGCTCTCAGCGGGTCCAGTGAGAGCAAAGAGCTGCACAGCATCATAGGCCCGGTCAGGATTGTGAAAGTCAATTTTGAGAGTGGTGAGGGCCCGGATAATGCGGGTGAGTGAGTCGATGGCATTGTAGAGGATCAGAGGCTTGTACTCCTTACAAGCCTCTAGGTTAAAGCCTCCACTGTGGATGATCTTCATCTGTTTGACTATGGTGCTTTTCCCAGAGTTACTAGTGCCCAACAACAGAAGCTTGATTTCACGTCGCTGACGCTGGCTCTCTGACCGTAAATGACGGTCGATTCGCCGCGAGCGACGCGCAGCTTCCTTCTCTTCCGAACTCTGACGGCATCCCATGGTCCTCCACCACGCGGTAAGCACAAAGGAACACGTGCTTCTGTTTGATGGGAAGCTAAATATGACAAAGTGGTTCCCAAATGGGAAATGGTGCAAAGTATGGAAAGGTATTCAATTTGAGTTTCTGTGAAAAGCACAAAATCAGACCAATTTAGTCCTTGAGAGGGGAGCCACGGCCCAGGAGTCACTTAGGAGTATTTCATTCTTTTAGTTCAGGGGCAGAGTCCTGTGTGGGCGCCTGGCTCTCTGTAGCCTCTGCTGAAGCCAGTGGAGTTGGGGCTCATAGCAGGGTGTCCCGTAGGACCAGCTCTAGAGGAGGTGGAGGAGCTGCAGTGGAGAGGTCAGTGAAGAGGGGCCTTGGACTGTGAGCATGTAAACAGAAGCACTGCCTCACTCTCCTCCCACATGGTTTATCTGCTACAATCAGCTGCAGCTCAATACTTGGCTCTTTCACTTGAACTTCCTGATCAGATCTTTATACTTCTGCTGTGATGTTATCTCCCACACGTGAAGGCCTCTGAGTCTGCCAAAAACAGAGAAGACAAACATAAAAAGAATGTTCAATTGAGATTGAAGCAGGTTCATAATTTTTCATCATATAATTGACACAGAATAGCTCAGTTCCAGGAGTAAAAAGGGAATATTCATACCTTTAAGATCAGCATAACATATAACACATAACATATAACACATAACATGTAACACATAACATATAACACATAACATATAACATAACACATAACACATAACACATAACACATAACATCTAACATAAAAGGGCAAACTATTTAATATTATCTATTAAAGTGTGTAATATTCACTAATATAATATATGCATACTAACCTTTCTCCTTATAACCATTTCCTTGTCCTGTGAGCACTGCTCTAAGAGAAGTACACAGCTTTACGCTCGTCATCTACAGTCCTGTGTTACTACAGTAGACCTCCAGCAGCCACGCCCACCTTTCACTGCACACACGTCCATTATTACAAACAACAAACCAAGGTCAAGCATACAGAGGTGAAGTCATTTAAACAGAGGTGACACAGGACTACAACACTACACAGCACAGGTTTATAACAGCCTGTGAAGAATGGGCTTTCTCAGAACTTTTCAAAAGACTAAGTGGTCTTAACAGACCTAACAGAAAATAATCTAAAATGGCATGTTCAGGTTGTTGGGATTTTTCTGCTGAAATATAATGCCACAATATTTTTGTGACTTTGTCTAGTCAGTGTGTGCTATTAGCTGCGGTCTGGGTTTGGTTTAAAGATGAGTCAGACATTTTGTTGTTTTTCTTTCATAGCTCTCTTATCCACCTTCCTTCCAATGTTTATGCTTATTCAGCAAATAATCAGGTTTTTATTAGCGCTTATTCAACATGCTCTCCTCTGCTGTTATAGCCAAACCACAAAGACCAGTAAAATGTAGGTAAATAGGGCTGAATATAATCTTTTGGTGTACTTTAGTGATTTTTATTTTTTATATAAATGTAAAACAATCACGCTATCTTCAACGAGGTGTGCTAAGGAGAAAGTGTATGACTTTTCCAGGCCAATGTAGCCTTTATCTATGGAATATCTATGGAAGCTATGCATGTGTGTTATCTGTTTTGTATCATGTGCTACATAAATTGAAGTTAAATATCTGATTTTGAGGTCAGAGTGAATGCGCTTGTAAAGTGGCATACTAAGATATATTATATAACAGAGTTTAAAATGAGACTGGAAGTGTTATATAGAAATCAAAGTAAATGTGTAAAATGAAAGTCTAGCGCACAGGTGTGTGTTAATCATCCTGTTATAGTTTATGAATGAAACATGCAGGAGTCTGTGCTGCAGGACTGTGGTCATCAGGGCTTGCATTTCAACAGAGATCAAATGGTAAATTGAATTGGGTGTTTTTTACAGAATGCAAAAGGCTGCAGACAAACACAGGCTAACACACTAATAGCACCTAAGTGGACTATCAGTAAATGTATCAAGTGTATTCACCAGCTCTTTAGACGTTAAGCTCATTAAACATAGAGCCTGTAGAACAACTAAATAGCAATGGCGCCTGGAAACCTGCTACAACTGTGGCATTTTATTTCAGGTCATACTCCAAATATAAATATGACCAAGGGTTCTGCAGGCCAACTGAACGTGTGTTTTGTTTGTGTATTTAATAATAAACCTATTATTATAGATATAAAAAGTTTATAATATTGAAGATATATTTTATCAAAAACACACCCGTTTAAACCCCTAAAGCAAAATATTGCACAAATGCACAGTGGATACACACAGATAAAACAGCTCACATGCCTCATGATCAGCTGCATTTGCTTTCTCATACAAAGGCAGATGGTTAACTGGCTTCAAGTTTCCTTATTTCTTGGCCTCCACAGCAAAAGGGATTATACTGTCTAGTCAGACACATATCTTTAACTATTTTCTGTTGCTGTGATGAGCTAACTTTCACTAAATCCAGCTATCATTATTTCAGTACAAGCATTCTTCTTCAAAATATATCTTCTAGTTCAACGGTAAATGCTTTGGTAAGAATCAACAAATCTACTCACCTTGACTACACACAAACTAAACAGGCTAACAAAACAAAAACATAACCTTCTTAGTAATGGCACCCTCATTGTTAGTTATGATGTTGTGTCTTGGGGAGAGGTGCCCCTAACTGTCCACTGTCAAAAACTCTCCACAGGGTCAGACAGAGTTTTACTTGTTTGGGGCTGGTTTGTGGTTACAGTAGTGTTGAGACAGGTTTTAGGGCTGACAGAAGTAGTCATGGAAAGCTGTGATCCTTGATGAGGCATACATATGTGGTAGTATGGTGCTAAAAGTGAAATACCATAATCCACCAGACAAAGGCGCAAACGGACATGTATAAAAGCCTGTGGTTTCTCTTGCTCGTCTCTGACCATACTTACTTCCAGGTCTCTGTTTGGCCGTGTGTTTGTTGTTCTTGGCGGTGGATTAACCAGTGTTGCTGGTGGCAGAGGTTATGTGATCACACCATTCTTCCACCTATTTAATGTCCAGGCTACATTATGTCCCTGCGTTTTAATCTGTGCTGTGCTGTTGCCGCCCTGAGGCAGAGTGTGGATGCTCCTCCAGAATGCAATGGAGCTAACTTCCAGTGGAGCGGTGGCATCCCCCCTGCTGCCTTGCCTTTTACCCATAGCTTTCACCCCATGTTTTGGACTTGCCTGACATTTTGGTTTTATGTACAAACTGAAACCAACTAATGACACAACTAATAAATGAATGTGAAACTATATAAAGTAAACTTCAACTATGTGCTTAAATACATTATAGTAACTAATGGAACCTGCCTCTGTTATTCAATATACTTACCTGTGTGCCTGAAACTATATTGTTTTCCGGGGACATTTCCCTGTATGGCGTTGTTGAGCTTTATTTTTAAATGTTTATTTTAGTGTTAATTACACGCATCTTGCCACAATTGCCGTTGGTTGACAGGATTATTGATTTCATACAGAGGCTTCTTTTCCATATAGCCTAAATGTATAAGTAAAGCTAGCAAATGTAGTTGGTTACTGAATCTTTCTCTTGGTTATTTCAACAAACCTGTCTGACCAGCTCATGTGTGCTTTTGTCTTTGAACTTGTATAATTTTTTTTTTATTTGCATTTAATGTTTGTTTTGTAAAGTTTGAATTTATGCATGTTCTTTTGTTTACAATTTTAAATCCGAAAGGACAAGGTACTGTGACATGGCTTTATAATATCTGAGAAGAATATTAAGCTGATTTTGTGTATAGTTTAGTAAAGGCTTATTTAAGGCAAGGCAGCAGTTGTCGAAGGACCAATGTTTGTGCTTGTTTGTAGCCATGCAGTAGAGCTGCCATAGGGAGAAGTGAGTAAGGCCACAGCCTCTTGGTGCCCTCAGTTGGTGCTGTGCCTGGTGGCCTCCAGTGCGTGGCTCAAACCTCCAAGCAGCTGTAGTAAGGGGAGATGAAGGATTCCTCACTGAGGTGTTTAAGCACAGCTGTTACTTTTGTAGTCCGAGAGGAAGAGCCAAGTCATAGTCTGCAGCTGGCATTTAACATTGTCTTATGGCCTTCAGGGCACCTCATCTAGCCTGACTGATAGGTGGACAATGAGGCAGGTGTTAAGCTAGTGGTCAGCAGTGGTGATATGTATTCAATTGTAAAATTCTGTACTGGCCTGTTGCAGCCTTCTGTGGGTGGCTCACCCCGCCCAGGCAGTGGTAGATAAGATGAGGTGGTAGGGGCCACTGTAGTCAAACCCATGATTTCCCTAGCTCATGAATAGGCCTAAGGCAATGCCAGTTTTATGATTGAAAGAAAAAATTTTAGCAGCCATTGGTATAAAATGTTCTGATTATATTGCCTTCAGGGCCCCTCACTCAATTTAAACCTCTAAAATCTTTGAGTTGGGTGAATCTGTCAGAATGCCAATGAAATTTGGGGTTTGGGTGGATTTGATCTTTTGGTTTTATGTACAAACTGAAATGAACTGAAACAAACTAATGACACAACTAATAAATGAATGTGAAAGTATATAACATAAACAACATAAGCAAATGTGCTTATATACATTATAGTAACTAATAGAACCTGCCTCTGGGCTTTATTTTTAACTGTTTATTTTAGTGTTAAATAAGCTCGCCTAGCCACACATAACACAAAATCTGCTAAACGGATGCCAGGGTCTAAAAATCCTCTTTCGGATAGATAATTAAAATAATTATAAAGAAACTATAGTTATTATTCTGATAATAGTAGGCAAAAGTTATGGAGATGTGCCATAGAGCAACCAATGACCTGCTGTAAGTAATGACATTTCCAGGGATGTTAGCGTTTCTTTGAAAGGGATGGAGATTTTCAGTGTTGTCAGTAGAAACAGCATTGTCAGATGATATCTGAATACCATCTGAAGCCACAACCATAAACAACATCATGCTCTATGAAGCTGCAGACAAATCCAGACACACATGCAATACAGTATACACTGGCTGCATATTCAATGCACTGCATGTATTTACATTTTTTTCTTTGTCAGCGACAATGCAGATATGACATAGTAGAAGCTTTTAATAATCCATGCACTGAACAGACAAATAAGCAATTTTAAAAGCATAGGTAAGTAAACTAAAAGACTAGACTAGAAAGACTAGAAAAGAGGATTGTCCACTCATAAATCAGTACAGCAGAACAGTGTAAAATGGTTGATATTTTTTTTAAATAGATGCATATTAAAATTCTTGAATTGGTAAATTTTTCACAACGTAGTGAATGTAACATTTTTGGTATGTTTGATTGAATTGAAAACATGAGATTTTAATTTATTTAGAACTACCCTCAATTTGGACCACAACATCTTAACTGAGCACACATGACACCAATCTAGTGCAGTGGATGTCCAGTACGACTCAAAGTGACTGTGGCTAACAACTATTCAAAAAGACAAGCAGTCTTTCCTTTGTATTCTGTATTTTTTCATCTCTGTATTTTGTCATAGACCTAAAGTTTGCAGTCTTCATTTGGTGTTGCTGAGCCAGTGGAGGTCAGGAGAATAGACCTTACAACAATACTTTGTAAATAAATGCATTTTAAACACGATTGAAATCCCAACACATTAAAAAGAGCCTTTTATGTAAAATAGCACACGCAGATAACAGTCAGATAACAAAATCAATAACTATTTAGTTCCTGTCTTCTCTCATTTATGCATGCATTCTACACGCACATCTGCTCTTGGAAAGCGAATCAGAGATGTTAGCAGTCTGGCTGGACTTCCAGGAATTTGTAAATGAGCAAACTAATGGCAACTAGGAGCATCTGATAGGACTCATATGTCACGGTTTGTAGGAATACTTTGTTTCCATGACCTAGATTTTCATTTGTTTAAAAAGAATTTACAAGGTTTAGTTTTTTAGAGGTTCTGAGTGTTATATTTACTTTGAATAAACAGTTTTTAGTGAAGTGCATCATTTCTTGAGGCACACAAGATTGAGGTTTTGTCACATTTTGAAAGCCCAGATGACTGGAACTGTCAAGCTCTTAGCTACATACATAGTAGTGATAAGTCATTGAAAAGAATAGCTTGTGGCAATTATAAATTTGTTTTTCAATTTACACTCAGAAAAAAACATCACTGTGTCCTTTTTGTTGTATTTTAACGCATTAAAGAAAAGTGTTTTTATTATCATTCATTAATTATAATGGCTGGAAAGAGCCTCACTATGTACTGAATCAAAAAGTCAAGACCACTGTGATGGAAACGGGACATGTCTGTGAGGGTTTTAGATGAATAAATATGACACCTTTATAACATTGTAAAAACTAGGACAAAAAGCAGACAATCAATTTCATGCTCCTAGCACCAGGACGATAGAGCAATGTCACCCCAATGTCATACCATTGTATCATGTGAGGTCTATATGCTGCAGCAAATAATACGCAAAGAAACTCATATAATGTACTGTACACATATCTCTGGGAAGACCGGACTGGTCCATACGGTCAGATCTTTGAGGTCCTGCTAGGATTATAAATATTTATGATGGAAAACAGTTAATCTAATTGTATGATACTTTTCTGTGATTGCTGCACTAAAGCTATTGAACTGTTGATATTATTAAAAGATAATAACAGTGAACTTCTAAAGGACCTTGCATGAATGTCCATTCAAAGTGCAACTTTTACTCTTCGCAGTTGTTTGTTCAACATATATTGCTCCCTCTTCCTAAAAGCCTGGTGTGGACTTCAGAGAAAGATGCTTGTATACTGTACACATAGGAGGACTCTACTCATTCATTAAAGAAAACAATGATGGACAGTGTTCTCGGTTCCACTCCCTCAAAACAGTGGGCTGTTGAGGGTAGAGCTGAGCTGGGGGTAGGCTTGCTGCATGCGCAATGCTTTTTTGTGATAATGCTCTGTTTAACGTAGCTCATCTCTATGTCTGTGTCCCCCCTTCTTCAATCTAAAGACTCACACTGAGTCACAAGGCCAGTGATGACAATGGCAGGTTTGTGCATAGACCGGCTATGGGCAGGCTGTCTGATGTGAAGGGATACGATGGCACAAAGTGGACACTGGAGTGCGTGCTCTGCGGTGCATTGTGTGAGAAGTGTATGGCTTGTACAGATCTAAAAGAGATTTCTATATCACATTGATCAAAAGCTCCTCAAATATATTCACATGCACCGAAACAGTATTTATTTGGTTCACAGCAGATAAGATTCAGCTTGACAGACGTCTGCAGAAGGAAATTGTGGGTTTAGGCTCATACAACCCACATACATATCTGTAATCATGTCATTTGATAACTAGGACAGGAAAAGAGAACAATTTTTCACACAGTTGCAAAAGCAACTACTACATAAAAACTTTAGCCTACATCTGTATCTGTGGAAATGTCAGCTGCACAAATGTTAAAAATAACAATAATCCAGATTTATCACAGACATATGAATTGGAAGCTGCTCAGTTTGAAATGATAATTTTGCTCACACAATAACTGCTGTATATAATAGTCTATCTCCCTTTATAAGCTACTACAGGCATACACTTTAAATAACGTTCTCAAATCAATACTTTACAATACGTTGGGTAGACTAAGCAAAAAAATCAGCCTGTTACTTTACAGGCTCCTTCACAGAAAGCTGGTTCACTAAAAGCTTTTATTATATCCATTGAGAATACCTTGTTGCTTTTATCTTTACTTTTGTTTCTTTGAGCACATTCCCCTCTCCTCTGTGCTGTTGGTAGGAGGCTGCAGCACTCCCTCATCATCCCTCTCCACCACCTCCTTGTTGTCATATGACCACTGTTAATGTGTGTGCAGTGGAACACAAAGTTGCTCTGTTAGTCCCCTCTGCTCTGCCCCTTAGATTTGAGTGCTGCAAGTAAGCCCTCTCACTCTCTGGACTAAGGCAAACAGACAAGCCCCTGTGTGCTGCAACCAACAAACATCAGACAACGGAGCACAGGGGAAAGCCAAGGGATGAATTGAACAAACAACAAAACGACTAGTTCATTCATAGAACCCAATGAAATCCTGGCTTGATATTTCTAAGCTACTTCTTCATTTAGTAATTTAGTAGTCCACTCTACCTGTCCTTGTCGCGTGTAATGGCTGCCAGGCCGGTCTTTGTGGCGAGATGATACTTTGCCCCAGTACCTGGTGAGGATTTAAGACCCAAAACAAACAGTATGCGCTGAGCCAGCGAAAACAGATCAACGTCCTGTCTGACATCATAGGGTGACAAAGCAATACTCTTGATCAGGGCTTGACAGTAACACTAGCCAACTAGCCAAATGCATGTGGATTTTAATTTAACTAGCCACTTTGTCTGGTCAGATTGTTCACATATTGGAACAGGCCTCACAATCTGCTGCTATACCTACAAATGTTCCAGTAATTCAAAATCTATAAATAATCAGTAGAGGCAAAATATTCCATGAAGCGTTAAATGAAAATATACAGTATTCTTTTTACATTTCTTCTTACATTTGATAAATTAATACACTTGGCAGTTGAACTATAATATCAAATGATAATAGTAAAATATCTTAACATGAAACAACATTTCAACATTTATATTGTGGCTAGCAGAACTCTTTAATGTCTAGTAACGTTACTAGCCTGGATGGCCAGTAGGTAAAAAAAAAGTGTCTCTTACCATGCTGTCACACTTTTCCCCCAAATGTATTATTCCGTCTTTTCGATACTCTCCATGAACCAAGTGGCATTGTAGATTAATCATTTTATTAAGTAGGCTGCCAAGGGAACTACACTTAGCCCTGTTGCACTCTGCTGTAATAGAGCGGAGTATAATTGTCCAAGTAGGTGGTCTACGCAAGGTTAAACATGTTTTAAATTGCACTTCTTGGATCGGAGCGTGACAAAACTATGTCACTATGATACCCCTCTGTATTATGTCACAGAGCGTTGTGGCTGGAGCATGTAACAGTATGTGGAGGGAGGTCAAGTTTTTTTGAAAGACTTTTTTTTCACTGAAAGGACAGTAGAGTGAGTTTCGGCAAACTGTTATGAGCCAGATTTGAACTCAACGCCTTGCACATTGATTTAATGTCCATCCGGGTCACATGAGTGGAAGAATACTCACTCAGTCTTGTGGGTCCTGAATTCAAATTGTACTCTTTCTATGTAATGAACTAATGTTTGGTTATAAATTGAAGCCAAACATACACATTTTTAATCTGTGATGATCATATGTGCAGGACAAGCATTTGATTTATTATACATACAGTGCATTACTATATGTGATGTATAACTGCCAAATGTTCTTGTTATATATACTATAGTAGTCTAGATTTATAGTCTAGATTGATAGATTTATAATTGATTGCTATTGTGATGAGGTACACAGGTCTTTTTAGTTGTACTCCAGAGTCTTGGATTTTTAGATTAAATAATTGCAGGCTTGGTTAGTCCTGCCACTCCATAGTCTTGATTTAGACCTAGTTCAGTTTAGTCTGGATTTAGTCCTTTTTTGAACAGATGTTTAGTCCTTTTTTACTTTTTGGCCTTTGTTGTTCTGGTGTAGGCTTTATTTTATTATTTTGATTATTTTGTCTATTTTCATTTACCTTTATTTACCCATGTATGTTATTAAGCATCTCACATGCATTTTTCTGGAGTCATCACTAATGTATTAGTCTTTGGAGCCGGGTTAGACCTGATTTATACCGGGGTTAGTCCTGATTTATACACGGGTTAGTCCTGATTTATACCCAGGTTAGTCCTGATTTATACCGGGGTTAGTCCTGATTTATACCCGGGTTAGTCCTGATTTTTTTATTTGTATTATAGATCTGATAAACAAGACTTTGTGTAAAAGGTTTGAGAATCAATTTGGATTGAATTTGGCTTGATCAGTTTATAGGTCAAACTGGTACACTGTGCATCAAATATCTTGGTTACAATAGGTGACACATATTCAATGTCTATCTTAGCTTTAGGCTTATTACATAAAACAAATAAAATAAAGAACAGTTAATACTATACTCTCTGGAAACCTCAACTTTGGCATTTAGAGAGTTTCTTATCCACTCTGATATCAGTTGTATAGAAATGTCTTCCACCATTTTTCCTCGGTGGTTCGCAGTTGTCTAGGCCTCAGTGAGTCGGTGGATCTATCACACACACATTCTTCAGTTGTCACATGCTACGAAACGCTGTCTTTGCACCATAAAAAATTAGCACACCCCCCCCTCTCTCTCTCTCGCTCTCGCTCTCTTTCTTTCATCCAATCTCTTCCAAATCTTGTCTTTTTCTTTCTCTTTTCTCCGTAGTTGCTTTACTCCACCACTGCATCAACCTCCGCCCCTCTGCCCCATCTGCCTCTCTACTGTTAAACCCCCAGCCCGGCGACCCCTCCCTGCACTCCTTTTCTCTCGAGCATGAAACACAAACACACATACACAATACTCCTGATGCTACACCGCCAATCCCCATTGAAGAAAAGCACACACACACTCTCTCACACACACACACACACACACACACACACACACACTGGGGCTGTGTCAAACATATGAATGATTGTTGAGACACAAAATGTCACAAATCATCCTGTTGGCTGCTGAGTAATGAACATGCCCTGCTCATTCCCTCTTGTCTCCCCCTTATACCGTTTTAAGATTTGTGCTCATAAATAGACACACGCTTCTAGACACAAATAGAGAAAATAAATCCGGCCTTGAGATTGTATTTCAGTGTCAATGTAAATTTTCTTCTCCCCATAGTAGACAGCAAGCAAGCTCCACCGGCTGGAGGGAATGCTCCTCTACCCCTGATGGGCTAAGATTCCCTGCTTAAAAAGGAATAAAGTGTCTCCCTAATAAAGCTCAGACAGAGCAGTACTCCTCCCAAAGAACAATTACATCTAGTATTTTATGTCAACACCACTGTCTGTGTGCCATTTATTCTCTCGTTTCTATTTCATAGCTTACGGCCTGGACAGAGCCAAACAGCCAGTCGTGCACACCAACATATACCTTTGATGCATCTTCCACTTGTCCTACATACCACAGAGTAATTCAATGAATAAGCACTATGCATTTAGTTAAAAACACCTTTACATGAAGCAAAGATGCACCAGGGATATGGTGATGAGTCAAATTGCAAGCATAAGATAACACCATTTGTTGGCACAGAGCTAGCAGGGTGGAGGAGGGGACTGGACAGCCTGGCTTGGTACCATCTCTGAACATCCCTTTTGCTACATATGAGGAAAACATTGTCTCTCTTCACAGAATAGATACAATGAAATATCACCATTCCTTTTTTCTGTGTCCAGTCCAACCTAGGGATTATTACAAAAAAAAGCTGTCTGTTGCAGAGTAGTCAGGCTTACCGTGTTCACAAGCCAGCATCCATTTACAAAGGATACTGCAGACGAGCCCTTGTGGTGAGAGAACAGCTCTGTGCAATCCAGATTTAGTCCTGCTGCTTCATCCTCGTAGCTCCCTCATATTCACGCCGTCACACTGGTACATCGCACAGCCTTTCAGTGCCCCTGTTTCTGGGTCTTAGTAGCGTCTGTGTGCTGTATCCTCTCTTGTTTGCTCCAAGGCAGTTGAGACACTGCAGCGATGGGGGTGGAGGGCGTGTATATATGTGTGTGTTTGAGTGTGTCAGAGACAGAGGCAGTGAGAGGGAGTGCGGAGCTGACACCGTGGGAGGAGTCAGCCGGGATAGAAGAGAAATGGGAAATGGTCAGGATTAAATCATGACAGTAACAGAAAGCTGCTCTTGATGTAGCCATCACTACCACACCACACTGTTTTGTTTATGTCATGGCATTACAATAACAATAAATCTTTACTGATTAGAGGCTGCTGAACAGAATGTGAACAATACTGCGAGCAGATGTGTTTGTTGAGGTATAATGCTTGCTGACAGGCCAGCCAGGAGCAGCAGCAGGTTTGGTTGTGATTTCATTGATGACTGAAAAAACATACAAGATAGGCTGTGAGGGAGGAGGGGACCACAGAGCAGAGGCAGGGAGGGCACAGATGACGACACAGAAATGGAAGGGGGGCTGGACGATGGTGTAATGTGCTGTTTCCGTGCCAACTGTTTTTGTGACAGTGGGACGACTTCCTTTATTGCTATTGGCTATAACTAAGAATTGATAGGGGCTCAGGCAAATGAGGCAGTGAGCCACGGGGTGTGATTGTCTGCCTGCCTTTTTGCATGTCTTTCACTCCTGGTTAATTCATGGGAAAAACATGAAACTGTGTGTTTTAGGTCCAGCTACAGAGAAGCCAAACATGCTATGACCAAGCAATTTGAATTAACACCCTTTGTTCTAATGAATGACACCAGCTTATAAAAGACTCCTCCCTTTTTTTGCACAATCACATACTGTCCATTAGATCCAGCTGCAGAAATCCCCAGATCGTGTTTCTCAGGGTGTGTAGTATAATGTAATTGCCTGGACACTAGCTCTGATGTCATGAACTGTGAGATAATTCATCAGTGATAGGCCGGGGTAAGTGCACATCTGTCGTAGGGGGGCAACTTTGCCTCTTGCTGACCTTTTTAATCCAGTCTGGCAGGCAGGTGGTGAATTGTCCCCATTCTTTCTCCATGTCACATCAACTGTGTCTCTTTATCCCTATTAGCCCATTGAAGAAATCTCATTAATTACCTTGACCGGCCTTTAATGTTAACATACAACTCCTTCCTCTCTTCTGTCACGGTCATTAAGCATAACAAGACATGAATGTATCATCGCCACATTTAATTACCACACACAGTACACTCCATCTCTCATGCAGCACACTCACAAACACCCAAATAAAATGACACGCCATGAGAACGTGATTTGACAGTCAACTGGACAACATTGGCATCCAAGCATAAGGAGATAAAGTGCCCCCCTAGACAATAGCTTTAGCTGTAAACTAGGTCAGTGTTTATGCTTACGGTCAATCATTGCTATTGACTTTTCACCTTCAAATGTCAAAGCTATGATGAGAAAATCTACCTCCCAACATAAAAACTATACAAATATTTTGGTCTGATACGTATGACAGAATTTGCACATCTTTATTTTGTTCACACAATAATTTATATGCTTATAATACTTATAAAGAGAACAAACTGTGCTAATGTTTTAAGCAGGTTTGAAGACACCTGGAAAAATGCTTTTAACAGTCACTTCGCCCTCAAAAGTCTTCTCAGACAGTCTGAGGTCTGTTTGTCACAATGGCAGGATAATAATCCTGGATCCAGCTGGTCATTCAAATGATACTTTCTTGATAATTTTTTTACACTAAAGCATTTCGCAAAACATTTTTCACAGTGGGCCTCATTCATGATGATTCATGATGGCAATGGCAGAAAACATTTTCTATTTATTATATTATACTTATCTTTAGATTTTTTTAAGCTGAAGATTGCTACTTTTCTTTAAGTTTGTCATTAACCAAAAGAGACACCAATAGAATAATTATTTCATTCAAAAGCTTGCTAAAGTGATAAAAGCATTAAGCGGTTGGGGGTTACCTACTTGAACTACTAAGCTCAGATATTCTTTGAAATTAATGTCTTTAAATCCTATAATTCCTGCTTAAATCAGATTTACTTCCGACTGCAAATGATACCAATTGCCACTGGCCAGCCATTCAGCTTCTGATTTTTTGGTGTGGTATATTTTTTTTTTTAAAATCTAAATTTGTGATAATAACTGTGAAAATATTTTTTTTTACTTCTATAGGTAAACATAGTCATTGCAAAAATACTACAATAAGAGACCAGACTTTTTATTTTCATACAAAATACTAATTGCGGATTCCACTGTAAATAACTGCCGCTTGTTTTTGAACGTTTCCAGCAGCAGTTTCTCATGGCCCATTGGTCTCCGCCCCAGTCACTCTTCATAACCCTCATATGTTTTTTTGTCTCTCTGCGATTGTCTCTGTGCCTCTCCCAGTTTCCTGTCTCCCTAATCCCTAATCCTGTGGAAATCGGTCAGGCAGAATGAGCCAGCTTTGATCAGACTCCCATATCAGGCGTGCTAACAGTGTCAGCACACCCGGGTCCCACAGAACCCTGGAGCCGAGAGGAAGGCTTCAAACTGGGCATGTACCCCCCGACTCTGCATGAGAGGGAAGGGAAAGGGGGGTAAGCACAGTTATCTGTTTCTTCATTATTGTTTGACTTGATGAAATATGATTAGCAGCCAGGGGTTAGACAATTCGGAGCAATTTGAGGACATTGAGATTTTATGATTAAAGTTGCATGGAAAAATGTGTTTAGCCAATATTCCCATGAGATTACAGTACAGTATATTGGATGTATAGGATAGGTGTCTATTAACATTTTTATTACATTGAAACTGCAAATTTGATAAAGACTATATTTTTTGAATTACAGATTGTGGCTTAAAAAGTAGTTTTGAGATCATTTTGTTTCACTTTAAATGTTTCTTCAAACCCTCCTTGTCAACAGTAATTTTACATTGGGTTTAAATTGCTGTATCTAGTGTATTCATGTGTTTTAAAATAAACAAGGTCGTCAGACTCAGATTCTGTTTTAACCCTAAAAATAGGGTTGTTGTTGGCTCATTGTATCACAATACTGTAAATAACTACCCACTAATATTGTAAAATCTGATCTAATTAGTCAGTGTTAAGATACTTGTTCAATTAAAGTTTAAATAGCTGTGTAGTAAACATAAATAAGAAGTCTGATTATGATTGAGTCAACGTTGGTTGAACGCAATAGCATGAGAACGGATTGCCATCCAGTGGTTACAAGTAGGAATTACTTCTGAAACCAATTGAATACAGGTTAATTCATTCATCTATCGTTTACTAGACTTTCTATGGGTCAAATTGAATGGGTAAAATACATTTCTAGTATGAATGTTGAGTTAATACAGCAATTATGTGGCAGCTAGAAGTATGTGGTATCCTCATAAGACTTATGCTTAGGCATCTCATCAACAAAGGCTCCACTCCTCACAAGGGAAAGCAATGAAGACCTTGTTTTGATTCCATATGAACTTCACATTGCTTGGAAGTTTTAAATTGCTTTCAACATTTTCTCCAAATGATACAAAAGGTACAAATAGCTCATCCTCTAACATTTGCTGACGGTCTGCAGATGGATTTCTATGGGAGTAACTCATATAAATAGATTCCCAATTACATAACTTTATTTAAACAATGATTTGACCAAAAAAGATGCTAAATTGAATGTTGGTTTGATGTAGTTTATCAATGCTGTTTTCCCAAAGCCACTTAACATTTTGCAGTTCATTGTGCATTCAGTGTTGCTTGTTCACACCCCTGTGATCACGCAGAGTAGAGAGTTACTGCCTCTGAACAAGTTAAAGCTGTCCATACACCGCTTAGTCAGTCTGTGGCTTTGTTTATCACTTGAAATTTTAGTTGAACCTAATTATATTGGTGAAACGACTTTGGAACTTCTACAATGAATATTAGATAAGTAATTAATTATTTACTGCCCTAAACTGTGAACACAATAACTCAAAAAGTCTTTGCCGGATCTTTTTCAACTTTTCTAGACAGTTACATATCATGAAGACACTGAACTGGATTGAGTTTGATACTTCTACGATTAATGACAATTAATTAATTAATTAACTAATTAATGGCCTGAAGCACTTTAATTGGGCCAATAATCCTGCTTATTAACAATATAAAAACCCTTAGAAATCCCACAATGTCTGATAAAGGTGCCTGTTGGTGCCATAGCAGTTGTGGCAGACATATAGGGGCCTAGTTTGTGATTTGTAAACATGACCTTAAAAGAGGACAGAAAATCAACTAAAATATGCTAAATGGCTGTTATAATCCACATCTAGTTTTTCAAAATAACCCTTGTTACTGTTATTTGTTCATTCATTCATTTGTATTGTCATGTAGTCACTTCTGCTTTCTATTTTAAAATATAAAATAAAATAAAATAAAATAAAATAAAATAAAATAAAATAAAATAAAATAAAATAAAATAAAAT
>JAVQKC010066053.1:0-11669 GCA_036025475.1 Philypnodon macrostomus
GAAATTCATAAAATTTAAGAGTTTATGTTTCTTTAAAATGTTACAGTGATGAAATTTAATGGGCTTTTTATCGAAAATTTTTAAGGCGCGGTTATAAAGTCTTTCAATAGGCTTTAGGATGATCAGCCCATACAATTGATAAACTGTTAACCGTGGTGAAAATGTAGTTAATCTTCCTGGTTTTAACCCTGTCTTGGTGTGACCTCATGTTAATCAATTGAACGCGCTGAAGTTCACCCCGGCGGCCTCGGTATGATACGTGTCCAGGGATGGATCAGCCACTTTAGTGTTGTTGAGGGGGCAATAATCGCTAAAAAAAACTGTCACTCCTTGATAATTGACATTTTAATGCTTATTCAATAACATAAATTACACATAACTTTCTTTATTGGATTTTTTTCCTCCAAATTATGTACACAATCAACAACTGGATAATCTGGATAATTACAAAACAATAAACATATAAGCAATGCAATCTTTAGCCTGTAGCTACTTACTGTAACTATACAAGCTACTGACAGATATAGCCTACTGTCTGAAATTTTGAAAATACATAATAATAATTGTGGAAATAATATATAGAAATATTTTTGGAGTATGTACAATAACTGAGACGTAAAAGTATACTGCTGCATATCGCAAAACTTAATCTGAATGATATTATATTGCATTTAGATTAGAATATTAATATAGCTAAAGTTGTTATATTGACATCTCAAGGTGGACATCCTTACCTGTGGCACTACCTGCAATATTGGATTTGCTTAAGATAGGACTGTGTAAGACCGGTTGAGTGTTATACTGCAGAGACGATGTGTTCTTACACATTTGTAAGTGTGTAAGACATTGAATGAGCTCAAAGGGAAAGTCAGGTAGAAGTTTAGTGTTTCTGTGTGACACGCTGAGGACTTACTGAATGGTGGTGAGATGAAGATGAAACTGAACCCTAACTCAAGCAGTCATTAGAGATACTCTGTTTGCATATTATGTCATTTCAGAGTTAGATTTAGTGCAGGGCAGGAAGTGATTTTCTACATAGGAAGCATAGCAGTAAATGTTTCATGGAAATGCAACTGACTGTAGTAATACTATGACCTAGAGACTCATAGTAGAGACTGGGAGGCTGAAGGAAAACAGAATAACTAACTTGGCTAAGATCTCACTTGGTCACAAACATCTAAATGCACCATTTTCCATCTGGAATTGCCTGTGAAACTGTGAAGAATACACATGATACAATTGTGAAACTCGAATGTAGATACAATGTAATGTAATTTCTGTAATTTGGTATTTCAATTACATTTTTTATATTGGATTGGACAACATGAAGCTTTTTTTTAACTAAACTCTCAACAGAACAATGAACATTTCAGCTTCTCATATGTTTGTAGTTATATATATTGTTATTTTTCAAAGAATAGAGCATACATATCAGAAGAAAACATCTGAGAGGTCTATATAAGTTTTGTTCCAGATTAAATACTGTACTGTTAAGGAACTGTGACTTGTCAGATATGAAGAGGCTGTGTGAGCATCGAAAACATGACATTACTGATTAGTCACTGTTTGGCCTCTATCTGCCATCACTGTAAAGGTCTACGCAGTTCTACTTCATTTGACTTTCTGAACTAACCCCAAGAAAAGTTGTACCAGACTAATTAAAGGCTTTGTAGTTTGTTTGAAGTTTTCGGATTATTATTACTTGTCTTCTCCCGAGTGCAGACAGGAAGTTGGTGCCTCATAATTTGAGATAAGCCTTGTTCAGTTGACCCGTCCCATCCATCTGACCTGTCCCGGGGTTAATTAAATTCTTAATTAAAAAGCTTGTTAATTCATCTGGACTAATGGGAACGGTTTTATGCGGCCATTTCTTTGACCTTATCCAACGGAAACGGTTAATGGTGGTCAGTGTTTTGGATTGACCTAACAAGGATGAAAGCAGGTGAGTGTGGGGGTAAAAGTGAATGGAGAGATGCAGTTTGACCATCAGAGTTGCATGCATATTGCAACCGTGGCTGCTATTGAAATATTGATATTTTGCCAATATTTTGACACAGAAATATATTTTAAGATGGTAGCTAAGTAAATTGATTTAGCATAAAACCTTTAGGAGAGTAATTGAAATGCATGTATTACTTCTTTATGTTGGTAGTCAAGGTGGTAGCTGCTTATAGCCAAGGTGGCCTCCTTACACATTCTGGTTTAAGGCTCTAATAGGAAACATATAGTCAGATTTTTGTGATCCAGATGTTGTTGACATTGCCATAACAATCATTTCGACATATATTGTGCAGGCCTGCTAAAAAAAACAAACACTCTAGTAGCATCTCTTGGGTCAGGACTATCAGCTACAGTATGTGCCTGTGCTAAAGGATCATTCCTACCACATGTTGTTGAATATCCGCTTGGCGCTGGTGGTCGTGTTGTATTGCTCTTGTCAACAGAGATCTCATCAGAAGCACGCACACATACACACATTTTAATACACTGCTATTTTATTGTCCCGTGCCGGTCTCCATCTGTGATTAGCCTGGTCCCATCCATGAGATTAAATGCCTCTTTGTCCATAAGCCAAATCTGAGCACTGCCTATTTCATATGCAGCACAGTGATGTTTCCTCTGAGGCGAGCCCGGGCTTGTAGTAGGCATCATGCAGGGACTAATTACCTGATGCAATGAACAATATAGGGACAACACAGTTAAATGATTATAGACTGGTGTCAAAGGTACAGCTTTCAATGGCAATATTTAACTTGAATTAAGTCTCAGAATAAAAGTGTAAAAAGATAAATAAGAATAAGAACATAAGAATTGTAGATGGTAGCGTTTCGAATGTTTACAAAAACATAATTCAACATAATTATTGATAAATATACTCAACTCCATCATATGTTGACAAGCTTCACCAGCCATTTGCATAAAAGCTGGTCTTGACTTTCACCACAAGGTTAGACAATCAACCTTCTGATCTGTTTATGGATGTATATCAAGACCTCCTCCCCGTCACCAATTTCTCCACAACTAACCCCCATTGATCATTTCTTTTACATTTTGTCTTACATGGCGCAGCTCCAAAGCCAGAACTATACTTTTATAAAAAAGTGAATCAGCTTTGAGCTGCCTTGATTATCTCCATTATTCTATTTGTTTTGTTGTATGGCCCTCTGTGAAGACTTTTCTTGAAAAGTATTTTCACCCTCTGACTCTGAGGCTGCCGAAATATATCGAGTGGTGAATCACAGTGAAATTGAATCCGGTTTTGAACTATGTGGCAACTAAGGCTGTCCTGATGTGGCCTTGGAAATTATTTCTCCAAAAGATTGGGACCTCTGGGTCAGCTACAGGAAAAATGTTTTTCAATAGAAGCTTTTTCAGATAACTAAGAAATCTAACCTGTTTGTAGCAGCTTATCAGTCAAGTTGCTTAATCATTTATAAGTCTCTCTCCTCACAGTAGCTTAACTTATCTTAACTACTGCTCAGAGCTTATCCACTGCAATAAACACATGACTTATGTAGAAGCAGGCTTTTAGTGTGTGCTGTTAGGGGCTGTCGGCAAGATGAAGAATTGCAATGTCTACTTAAACCTAAAGTTAATAAGATACAAAATCTAAAAAATTTTAAGGTCTGCTGTGCTTACCCCATGGAACCTGTGTTTTCTTTACCCGTCTACAGTTACTTCTGCTTTGTTGCTTCACACAAAGTTACCTCTCACGCCCCAGGGATGAGCTTGTGTACAGAACTTTGGTGGGGCAGTTTGGGCAGTGGGAGGGGTTTGGGCAGTGGGAGGAGTTTTGTGTGCGGTAAAGGATGGGGCTCTGATATAGAATTTTTCTTTTAACGTATATAGTTGGTGGGGTTGATGTATAGAGAATCATCTCTTTCTTACTTGGTTTTTGAGATGGATGGAATAATTATTGACTAAATGCATGATGATTTAATAACTGTCTTGGTCAAAGTCAGGTTTCCTCTCAGTTCACAATCATTGTCTTATGCTGGGAAAAAAATGTTGTTGAATAGTTGTTTTATCCATAAATATTGCTTTTAACAGTGGAGCATGTGACGGCCCTGGGCTGGCTGTATTTTACTGTGCTCTTCTCTGTGGTTAGAGTTGGCCGTGCCACTGAAGTGACTCGAGGCTTGTACAGGCCAAGTATATCCATTTTTTTTGTTTTATTTTAGGAAGGAACACACTAACACTATTCTCACTAACACTGTCTCACTAACACTGTCTCACTGGCCTGTCTCACTGGCCTGTCTCACTGGCCTGCCTCACTGTCTCACTGTCTCACTGGCCTGTCTCACTGTCTCACTGGCCTGTCTCACTGGCCTGTCTCACTGTCTCACTGGCCTGTCCCACATTCTCACTGTCTCACTGGCATGTCTTACTGTCTCACTGGCCTGTCTCACTGTCTCACTGACCTGTCTCACTGGTCTGTCTCACTAGCCTGTCTCACTGTCTCACTGGCCTGTCTCACTGTCTCACTGACCTGTCTCACTGGCCTGTCTCACTGTCTCACTGACCTGTCTCACTGGCCTGTCTCACTGGCCTTTCTTACCTATTTTCACAATATTTTGAAGCCCTAGCTTAATGTAATCTTGGCTAGACCTTTTGGGGATAGTTTTACTTATCATAAGAAAGTGAACTAGCTACAATAAACTGTATTTATTGATAGAATTTTTTTTTGTATGTCATGTCTGAAGGTTTTGAGAATTCTGACTATATCTTATTTTTAGTCGTGTCATAGGAAGTCAGGAAAGAGAAAGGGAACATATTGAGAAGGAAGAAAGTCACAGCAACAAGGGAACAGGACAGGACGAGCAGTGCAGATTTAAAACTAGCATTGGAAACTTTTGTAAACATTAGGGATGCACGGATAGGAAATTTCTTGGCCGATACCGATTCCGATATTTCAGTTACCAATATGGCCGACACCGATATTCTGTAAACATATTTTATTTTGAAACTAAGAAATCTACATATAAATAACAGCTTTAATAGTTTTTAGACTTTCCCAGTGGACTTTTTACTCTTCTTTGTCTGTTTCTAAACCTAAATATTAGAAGTTATCCTTTTAAGAACAACAACTTATCGATACCGATATCAGTCAAAATGGAAACTGACGTTGGGCCGATATACATCTGTGCATCTCTAGTAAACATTTGTGAAATTGTCACAACTCTGGTATTTTTCCTCCATCTTCCCGTTCTGTATATAATTGTTATTGTCTGATTTCACAGGGCTTTGATCCTCCCCATCAAAGCGAGACCAGGACGGTGTACGTGGCCAACCGTTTCCCCCAGCACGGCCACTACACCCCCCAGCGCTTTGCCGACAACCGCATCATCTCATCCAAGGTACAGCCACTGTCCCAGGAAAATTTAAACCCTCTCCCCCTAGGATACATTACATAACCAACATGCACTAAGCTCTTAAATTTATTCACTTAAGTTCACTTATCATGACATTATGACCGCTGGTGACAGGTGAACTGAAAAACACATTATTTCTTCATATTCATCACTATCATCTTGCACATGTAACTGTACTTGCCTGGTTATAGGGATTTACTTGCACCTTCACAACCACTGTTTACGGCACATATATGTACATAGTCTTTAACATTTTACTTTTTATATATTTATATTCACACTTATGCATGCTGATTTTTATCTTCTATTATTTATCTATTTTTTATTTCTATTTTATTTTTGGCATCCAGTCCGGGCAGCAAAGTAAGGATTTCATTGTGCAGGGAAACATGTTTCCTACTGTACATATGACAATAAACACTTTGAATCCGTCACGATTAATTGCATATTAATCGCATTTTTGAAAATTGTTATACATGAACTTTGAAAAGCATATTTAACCATTTCTACGTCACCGTTTTAATACAGAATGGTACGCTGCTTTTACCACTACTCATGTGTTAACCCTATAAATTAATTAATTCTCATCTTCGATCGCTGTTGTCCACTGTGCTTCATTTCGTGCGTGCCCCAAAATAATCCAGTCACGTCGTTTTAGAAAGTTTAGTTCATTATCTCCTGCTTCACGTGACTGCACACGGTCGTGGGTCAAACAATTGCCTTTAATCTGACGGGGGTCAACACATTCTGACTAAACGGTGTCAGGTTGCACTAGTGACAGGGGTGATTGACAGCTCAGGATTGTGCTGTGAGAGAGACGGCCATATTCAACGTATCCGATCATATTATTATGCAATAAAATAATTTATCTCGTCAAAAGAAACTTGAGTTAACGTGACAATAACACAATAAAGTTCTAGACAATTTACAATAATATTGTTTATCGTAATAAAAACACTGACACTTCATTTATCGTGGCTATTTTTATTATTGTGATAATCATAATTTCTTTGCCCTTTGGACTTTTTAGTCAACAGATTATTTGTTATATTTATTATAAGTTCAAGTGATTCTATTGTCAAGTATTATGGTCTAAATGGGTGTGAAATGTTTGCCAAATTGTGATGGCTTAAAGGCTGGCCCGTGTGGTTCGAGCCAACAGATTGAATACAATGCTTCACAGAATGTTGCGTATGGCCACAAATGAGGGGCCAACACAATCTTAGGCAGGTGGTCGTAATGTTCTGCCTGATTGGTCTATATATGGCTGATTTTTTTCTTTTAACAGTGCCATTGTGTAAGCCCTATTTGTGTCTTCACAGCTGAGTAAGTTTGAAGTGTTAGTTGGCATTTTGCAAAACGATTTAATGAGTTCAAAACGTGAAATGCGGTAATGCTGTGCAGTGAGGCAGGCACTGTTGTGAGCCTCAGATAAGGGCATAGGTGAATGCATGAGTGATATTTCAAGGGTCGACCGAGCCAACAAATCTTCACGTTCTTCAGATCGGTGAGTGAGTGGATAAGTTATAAAGGGTTTGCGTAAACAAGCTCACAGATGGCCCACTCCTCCGCGGTCAGAGCTGACAATGAGTAAAGAACTGTTTGAAAATCAATGTACATCAGGCCTCACTGAACACTGTCTGCTATCTTCTACTTAACGCTGTTTACAAATTACAAAAATGTTTTCTTGCTCACAACAAATTCTCGGCTAGCTGTGATTAAAGAGTGTCGTTGTAGATTGCACTCTTTTAGGAAAATGTAGATAAAATAAATCAAAACTAGTGGATATTCTGTGAACAGGGATAAAACATCAAAACACTTTAAAAGTGCCAAGCCCACAGTAAGAGAGTCCGTATAGAGACCTACTACTCTAGCTCTAACTTCATGTGTTAAGTGTACTGAAAGTAGTTCACTAGTATTTGATTGGAAGTATTGCAATCATAAAAACACAAACTATACGTAAATATTGTAAGTAAAATAACAGGTGTCTTTCCATCTAATACACCTCCAAATGTAAAAGGAATTTATAATATTTTAAATTTATAAATATTTTAAATACAAAGTGTTAAAGAATTGCCGTTATTACATTTTCAAAGTTTTTATGTCATTTTTGTTTTCCAGTACACAATATGGAACTTTGTCCCCAAGAATCTGTTCGAGCAGTTCAGAAGAATAGCCAACTTCTACTTCCTCATCATCTTCCTGGTGCAGGTAAAGCCCTTGTTTATAAGTTCACCTCAGTTCATCCCTCTGTGTCCTTCATATTAATGTGTTTGGGAGTGACTCATCAGTTAGACAGCCCCCCTCTGTCAGAGCCACACATCAGCAGTGGCAGAGACGTGTGTGTGTCTTAGTGGAGCGTAGGCGGTGGCCCTTTCACAATGCATCACACAAGACTACGTTCTAACACCATTTGGCATTCAAATCTCAGGCCTCTCCTGTTTTATTTGTGCCCGAGTAGTAGCAGCAAAGCCAAAGCAATTGCCTTGACTCAGGCCCATCAAATCTTTTATCCCACACAGTTTGACAGGGAGTGAGATTCTTCCCTTTCTAGGTAGCTACTATTACCTGAAGGATCCTTGCATTTATAACAAACATAAAATACCCAAATGCTGTCTCCAGTTAGACGTTCTGAATCTCAAACTGCATTACATTTGGCCTTCTGCTGTCTTATTGTAGTCATTATAGTGAAGCCAGTGCAATAATGTTTATAGCCTCACAGCTCGCCATCTTTTTGCTCATTGCATTCTTGTTCTTATATTTTAGGTTCATATTGTCTTGAATAAGGACATGGGAAAATACATAGTAATCTTCAATACAATAACAATGGAAAATAAATGACACATGTATTAGTTAATTTGTTGATTGTGGAAATTTGTGACAGTTATGGATAAAATAATGAGCTTATATAATAATAGTCAATACTAAACAATTATTATAAGATAACAATGATTTCTGGTCAGTGCAAATGAAGGCTGCTGTACCAGGTAATGTTCCTCCACAGACAGTGTGTGTGGTCTGAAGTGACAGTTAACCTTTTGGAGGAAGTGAAGGGTTTCCTGTTTGACACATCATAGCTCTACTTCTCTCTATAATTTGCCATTGCCACTGATATCACCCATTTACAGCTTTTCATATCTGTAATTGATATCATAAAAAATATAACAGTATCCATGTCTTTGCTTCCACAGTTAATGATAGACACCCCCACATCACCCGTCACCAGTGGGTTGCCTCTCTTCTTTGTGATCACAGTAACTGCCATAAAACAGGTGAGAAAATCATGGTCCAGTAACTTCCTCTTGTCTGACAGGAATAGAGAACTAATTTTGGCAAAGTACAGCCCAATAGAAACTAGATCTACAATGAGTAATCATAATACATTTAATAATCAACTAATGAGTAGACTGGAGGAGCCATTTTTTGAACTGTGTCCTGAATTTTGGTTAAATATTTTCAGAAAGATGAATAGTGTTTCAATCCTTCACCATTTCCCTCTAGTTATCACATGGAGCTGGAAGCTGTCTTAGCTACTTTAGGCGTGAGGCAGGGTACACTTTGGCCACTGTTTTGCCCACCAGTAATTCAGTAACAGTTTTTCTTGTCTCACAGGGCTATGAGGATTGGCTGAGGCACAAGGCAGACAATGAGGTCAATGGGGCACCAGTGTTTGTGGTCCGCAGTGGAGGACTGGTCCAGACAAGATCCAAAAACATCAGGGTAAAATCACTACATTAGTAATACAGTTACTCTAAGGTTTCTCCCAACCATAGATCTTCACAGCTTAAAGCCATTCGGTGTGAGTAGGTTTGACTTGACTGTTAAATTCCTGAAGCCAGTGGTGTTTCTTCTGAAGCATTCAGTGAGATAGGACTGATAATGACAGTGCATACATTCATGTGACTAGATCATATGAAACTGAGGCTCACATTGTTAAGAGCAGTGGTGTCAGGAATGTGCTGTGAATAAAGCATTTGTTGCACCAATGGGTTTATTATGGCAAAACAAGAACAGAATGTAGGCCCACACAAAATATCATAACATGACAGTTCTTGTTATATCAGCAAACTCAAGACCTGTTTTGGAAAAATCTAATATATATTACAGTATCGCTATGTTCTGTTAAAATAATATTGCCCATTTGAGTGTCGACTATAAATGTGTTGTGATGTAAAATATTAACTATATGATACATAAGTCAGATTTCCTATGTTGGCCTTCTTTCATTTGAACTAGTAAATAAAGGAAGTATTTCTGCTTAATTGAACTTCAAAATAGTACACAAATATTTATAAAATATTGCAATATTCAACATGGTTATTTCATGTTTTTCTTCTAAAATACTCAAAGCAGGGTTTACTGTAATGTCTGGGGCCATGTTTGCTGATGACGTACCTACGGTTAAATATTGCATCTTTTCAGCATTGTGCTCAAACCTGTCGGGCTGCATGACAATATTTACACAAGGACAACTGTAAGAAGTGACGCAACAAAATATATCTCACAGTAAAGGCTCTCGTAAGAGAACTGGAAGAGACGTAGAAGGCTGCCATTGGCCAATGAGTAGCACAATATTGTACTATTATAAATGTACATTTTCTACAAGGACCAGAAGAATGACGTAACATAGCCCTATCTCATCTCTGACAAAGCTCATGGGGAGCTAAGGGCTGGCTTCAACTCTTATAATTTCAAGAATAGATCAAGAGTTCTAGACATGATGGATACTGATTTTAGCTTAATAAGATTTTCTTCCAAACAGAACTAGGCTCACCATAATGTTCCCTGCCTGCTGTTTACTCCCATGCATTACATGAACACTAACTAAGTCCCAGTACCTCTGTGAACATGTGCAGGTGGGGGACATTGTTCGTGTGGCTAAAGATGAGACATTTCCAGCCGACCTGGTGTTACTGTCTTCAGATCGACCAGACGGCACCTGTCACATCACGACCGCCAGCCTGGACGGAGAGACCAACCTCAAGGTGTTTGATCACACACTACTCTGCAGTCAATATCTTCCTTCCTCTTATGCTAATGTTATGGGTTTTCACCGGTAAGAAGCTGTTTGGCTACAGAATTAACCTTGACATTTCTCTTGCACATGCTGCATCTTCTGGGAAATAGCCCTAATGGAAGTCTAATGGATAAAATAAAAGCAAATTCAGACATTTAACTAGTCTGAATTGCTACATCTATCAAAGGAGTTCAATTTGCATTCTCTTCAGTTTAGTTTACCTTTAGTCTTTTGTCTGCAATTGAAAGTCCTGGACATTTAGACCAAAAATAGTTTTGTTTCAGACATTTTGTTTCTCACCCTTTCTTCATCAAAGCGTAGTTCATCGTCTGCTCTGTGTTTTTTGCCAGAGGGCATGCTCCGTAATTGTTTCTCTAATAATTATAAAACATGGATGCCAAGAAAGCTACTGTAAAATATCTCCACCACGTCATTTATTTATTATTTGACTATAGATAAATCTGCTGTAGAAACCAATGCACATTTTCTTTGCATAATGAGGTGGGCATGGTTAAGGATCTCTTAAGAAAGCAGGTTGTGGGTTCAATCTTTGGAAAACACAATCTCTCTGAGTGGAGTCTGCACATCGTGTTACTGTGGCTTCTCTTCACCTTCTCCCACCATCCAAAAATATGATCGTAAAGGTTTATTGGTGACCTTTGTGAATTCATGAGAGAGAGCGAGAGAGAGAGAGACTGGTTGTCTGCCGGGGATTGTGTGTGTCTCTGTGTCAGCCCTGCCACACATTGTCCAAGGTGTACTCCGCCTAAGGCCCATAGTTGTTGGCACAGGTTCCAGGGATTGGTGACAGAACTAAGTCTTAATTTAACATGGAAATAATATGACTCAATTACATTTGCAGTTTGAAGATTTCTTTTTTTTTATATAACCACAACTACTCACAGAGACTAATGCAGTTAATTATTTCTCTTTTGTGAAGCATTTTACCTACATTATTATTATGTTTCAAGAGATTTAGTTCATCTCCATGTTGAGTGTAGTTATAGTATACTACTACTGACTGTGTCTTGCCCTTCTCAAATATTTATTAAATAAATACATTTTGTACTTGGGTCATTATATCAGCGAAAACAGCGTGTCGCCGATATAATGGAATCACGTCGGTGTTCGTCCGCGTCCGCAGATCCTAGCTGTGAACGCAAAAACAAATTGCCGGATCAGTTTCAACATTTGCACACAGGTACATACCATAAAGACGCAGAACTGTATCGATTTGGGTACTTCTTCGATGAATATTAATTAAGTAATTAATTAATAAC
>JAVQKC010066059.1:0-11214 GCA_036025475.1 Philypnodon macrostomus
TGTAACTCCCAAGTGGCAACAAATCTTAGTGTTTGATATACATCAAGGAAGAGTGGTTCCAGATGAGCGAATCCAAAGCATGGGTACTGCGTGAGTCCATGAGTGTCCTCCTACAGCTGCAACCTGACACTTTTGAAAATGTCCAAAGGAGAGGACACAGGAGGTTGACATCATCAGCTCATACCTTCTAGCAATTTGTAACTATGGTATGTTTGCTACAAGATCAAATTCCACTTTGGGTAACTTTGGTTTTAGTAATGAAATACATTTACAGTTGGTTTGTCTAACAGGGAAAAAGGTCATGTTTTCAATCAATGGGCTGGTCCCATCATTCAAGTGTGAATTTATAAATATGTAAAATAAAATTGCATTGACTAGACAATAAAATGTTTTTGATCAGAATTGTCCCCACAGTGTCTCACCCCAGTAAACAGGGCCACACACTGTAAAACTGTGAGAACAGAGAAAGTAGAGGTTATGTATATCAAACACAAAACAGCAGGATGCATCAAAACACCAAGAATGAATGTACTGTAGGGTCTATGGGTACAAACAAGGGCACCAATATAATGTTTTTTTTTACAGATAGAGTTATAGAGAGAGTTATACACTCACTGTCCACTGTGTTTGGTATACTTAACACATATAGCTAATTAAATATGGTAACACGTGAAGTAGAAACGCTCAAACCAAGCATCAGAAAAAAGAAAAAGTCATTTAAGTTGGTCACCATCAAAAAGCAAATGCTCCATTGGGCAAAAAATTCCCAGTCAAAATCTTAAAGCAGTAGCATTATTACATCATCTACCTAAGAATGTTGAAAGTAAGATATTTATGCAAGCCCAAGTATGTAACTGTTGATGTGACATATATCTGCAGTTAAGTATTAGAATGTCAAAATGAATGCAGAGCGAGAGCAGTCTGCAGAGCATTGATTAAACAATAAAAATCACGACTAAGAAACTGAGTTGGCCAAGTCTCTTCCTGTGCATTACTTGGCAGTTTTTGAGTCGTACAAATTGTAAACAGATAGAAAACTGGGAATAATTTGGATTTGAATTGTAGCGGTATGACTCCAATTGTTATATTTAAAGTTATGTTTTGTCCTAAATCCAATTTATAGTTAATACAAATGAAAATTCCATGGTACAGTATTTGTCGGATGTTACTATCCAAACCAACCCAAAACATGGCACAGGTTTTGGATTTGAAAGAAGCTGGAGGTGAAGACTAGATCACATAGACATCACTTAACTCAACTGTATTGTCCATTTGTACCAGATATGTTCACCTGTGTCAGCGGCTAACAAGCGTCCCATCCGTTGCGTCACAGCTGGGCGACTTGAAGAACAGACTCAGACAGCTGTGTTTTAACCAGAACAGGGTTACCAAGGTCACCCAGACCTTTGGGCTTCAGTGGGTAGAGACTGGCTTTGTGTGTAATGAGCTTGGAGCTAACCCAGACTTTGGGCTCTTTCATCCCTGTAGCAGTCAGTGAAGCCAGTTAGCTCAGTGGAGCAAGGACAGACCACCACACAAACTCCTCTTCTTTTCCCCTGTCCTCTACCTCCGTATGTCTGTTTATTCACATGTCTACACTAGAACACAGCTCAACCTAGGTGCTAGTTCAAACCTGATGAAGTTCAAACCAAACATCAGAAGTGGGGATACAGCTGATTTAAAGGAGTCATATTATGCCTCTTTTCAGCCCAAGAATGTACGGAGGAAGTAATATTTCTATGAGTCGTTGATTTCTCTTCCCTGAAAAAGCTCAGGTTTGGTGCATGTCATTATAAGGCCCTTTTTCCCCCTGTTAGCCACACCCACCTCACTACTAAGAAGAACAAATAGCAAGGTTGGGTTTCTTGACATATCTGCGTAGAAAGATTAAATTAAGTATTTTAGCTCCTGAGAAGGTCAACGCCTCAGCATACAGAACTACTAATCAAATATCACTTGATTTGTTGATGAAAAAACTACCGAGACCCTACGACATAGATGGGGAAAAGTTTAAATCATGGCCTCAAATTATCACGGGAACAAAGTAGTAATTTTAATATTTTTCTCCATCTTAGGGTCTCTGTAGGAAACATAACATAAACATAACACAGTAAAGCTCAAAAGTCTCACTCAGCTTTGTATACAGATACAGAGATACATAATCTACCATGCAAGCACAAGATATGTATTCTGTGACAATTATGAACTAAACATACTGACGTGCTATGCAAGACTAAAAATAGCTACATATAGGACACCTCCAGATGTTGAGACCAGTGAAGCAACAAAAGACCACTTTAACAAACCCTGTCTCCCTGGACTGCTGCTCTATCTGTGCTGCTTGTTCCTCTGTCCAATTTGCTTGGCATCCACATTGTTATGGGGCTGCTGAGGTATTGTGGTCCATTGTGTTCTGGCTGTCAGTGCATAACTTTGTTTCCACGTTTTGCTGGTTCATTAGCGTCACTGTTGTCTCTTCAGGATAGAGGAGATAAGAACAGCTTAGTATACAAATATGTGATCACTGAAATATGCTAGTGCCATGTATGTCCTATGCAGCAAAGGTTACGTAAGGTTAGACATGTGAGTTGTTTTCTGTGAGACAGTTCTGGTTGTAGGATTCTGACATCAACATAGAACACGGAAATCCACCATGCATTGCTGACCGAATTTATTATATCGTATACGTTATGTATTTGCTGTGTCCCAAACAAGACATACGTGACATTTTTGCACATATTTTTGCACACATTTTCTTAAATAAAATGTGAAACATGACTGTACATCCTTGAGACTGTATATCAGAATCAAAATAAACTTTATTGTCCCAAAGGGAAGTTTTTCTTGGGCTAAAGTGTCATGTAGCTTCAAACATCACAACATAACAGTAAACATAAGACTTTGATGTGTTTTTATTGAGTGTTATTTATTTGCATGGTTTTAGTATTTTTATTGACCTTTTCAAAGTTTGTAAACCGAAGGTTCTAAATTCCGGAATGGAGACAACTGGAGGCAAGACCATAATACATTTTCAATGGAGAAATCGAGATGGTGTTAGCAAATGACAACCACTCTGCTACATGAAGGTGAAATCAGAGCCTGGTTAGGAAACATTATTGAATGTACCTCACATTGTATGTTTATTTAATGTACACATTAGTAACAGTTAGCATTTTGACTGGAGGCAAAATTCTTGATTTTTAGGTTTTACCGGACCCTTACAGAAATGCTGATTCTGTTCTGTTCATTGTATGCTCAGAATTATTCTATCCCTGACCACAATGTATCATGTATGTGCAATACTATATCATGTGCAATACAAATTCATCTGAAGTATTATACCACCTGTGAAATACTCTACTTACACCTTATTTAATCCTATCTGCACCTTTTGTATTCTTTTTTATTTTTTTATTGTACTTTTTTATTATATGTTTATTATATTGTTACCTATCTCTTTTTTGCACACTTTTTTACCATGTACTATTATTACATGCTACTAGTCCTTCATGAGTATCTTAGCGAGTTCTTCCGATCCAAAGCATTTCATTACATTTTTTGACCCTGTGTTGAATATGCATATGACAAATAAACTGAAACCTGAAATCCTACTTTTTCACTCACTTTTTTTCACACAATTTTGAACATTCCATATGACAAACATTTTAAAGAGTCTATATTGCATGTTTTTAAGTTTTAGCCTACACCTCCCAACTCCCAAGACACATGATTTAGTAGCCAATACCTAGGTCCTGTAATCAGCACACCTGCACTTTGGTGGGATGGATTTCATGGACCTGAGGAGGGCATTGGCGAAAGAGAAAGGTGGAGCCAGCCAGAGTGGTTTGCAGGGACCGGGCTAATGAGGCCCACACGACCACTGTAAAGAGGGAAGGGAACACCGCCACTGGGAACCACACGCACCAGGAATCTAGTCTCACATCATGTGAGTCACATGTCGACCCAGGGGAAGGGCACCATGACACTGAGCAACGGCAAGGTGGGAAGCCCTACACACTACACATATAGGCATCAAGGCATGTTTTTATAATAGACCCGTGTGTGCTGTGGTGGCATGTTGCAGGTGGTGGTGGCTCAATGGTGGACGAGCGACACACAGCTTTTAGTCCAACTCGGTCTACACTCCATCTTCAACTTTAGTCCATATACCCCAACACACATTTTACATTTAGCAGCTCCGATGCGCCTGCAAGAGGGATAATATACTAATTTTGTAACAACTGTATATAAATTCCTTGTTTGTAACAGCTTAAAACATGAATGTACATATACACTTATAGACATGGAGATCACTGATTCCCTGACATGGAATCCAAAATCCTGCCAGGCCAAAACCTGATTTGGGGCTGAAAAATACATGAATATGATCCCACTTACCTGAGAGACATACATTAGTATAAATACCCAGGAATGTACCTCCATGTACAGGCAGACAAAAGCACATGGAATAGCCACATGCTGGGCCAGGACATTGGCATAAATCTACTGTGACCCTTTGTATGAAGCTTTATAAATCAGGACCATTGTATTTTTGATTGAAGGACTATCAAATATTTTTCAATGTATGTACTGACTAAAATAGACTAGACTAGAGAGAAAAAGGAACATTGGATAAAGAGGATTGTAGCAAATATAACTGGCAATGGCAACAACATGATGTTGATGGCAGCCTTCATCTTTAGTTCAACAAAAATAAAAGATTTTGTTTCGTTCTAGCCGCATACTTCAATTAAGAGGTGATTCTTTCTTTGCTGAAAAAGCTCAGATTTGGACAATGGCCACTCCGCTGCTACATCCAATGCAAACCATGGAAAACAGTATAAAGAAAGTGTTTTCAGCTCCTGAGATGATCAGTGTCTGAATGAAACTACCTCACAATAGAAACCAACGATGTTCATAGAGGCTGTTACCTTTAGCTAAACAAATACAAATAAAAACAGGCCTTGTTCAGCATTACTCAGACATGTGGGAATGAAACTACCCCACAATAGAAACCAACGATGTTCATTTGCTAAACAAATACAAATAAAAACAGGCCTTGTTCAGCATTACTCAGACATGTGGGAATGAAACTACCCCACAATAGAAACCAACGACGTTCATGGAGGCTGTTATCTTTAGGTAAACAAATACAAATAAAAACAGGCCTTAAGTTAGCCTTGTTCAGCATTACTCAGACATGTGGGAATGAAACTACCCCACAATAGAAACCAACGACGTTCACAGAGGCTGTTATCTTTAGGTAAACAATGGGAAACCATTTTCTAGCCGTGTGCTTTGAATGTCCAAATGAGTGGATGACATAAAATATGTTGGAGCTAGGGCAGTGGTAGGGCCGATGTGCACGGCCACTGCATGCACGATGGACTGAAGAGCAGGTGGCGGGGGAGAGATAAAAGTCAACTAATTTCACATAATTTAACACACCCTTTCAACGATGGGACAGGGTAAATAGGAGGGTGGAACAAAGGGATGGAGTCAAGACCGCATTAAGATGTATCTGAGCACTTCATCTCATCAGTTCTAATTCTCTTAAACAGAAGCACCCTGAATACAGAGAAGAGGAGATGGGATTATACTGTATGTGAATATGATTACCTAACATTTAAACATACACTTTAATTCCCTCAGATTACTTTGTCCTCAAAGAATTATCCAAAATGATAGCATTTAAATGTCCCCTGTTATAATGTAGTTATTTCTTCAATCACAAAACGATTTACGACCAGCCACACCCTCGATCTATGTGTGTATCTATCAATTAAAGTTTCTACTCAAACGTATTTCATTATTTAAAACCTAAATATAAGATATGTTAGGGTGAAATTGATGTCACGTAACAGTGAACTCACATTACTCCCATAAGAGACCATTTAGATGTAATAAAATTATAACAAGGAATAATAAATTCAATCTTAGTGAGCACAATGGCATAAAAAAACAGACAGTAAAGTATTGATACTGATTCAACTGAACACACATGCATTTTGACCCACTGCATGAAGTCAAATGTGGGTGACCAGTGTGTGCAGCATACATTAGAGTCTGTGGCTTTAAGATTGAAGGCTTGTTATCATAAGGACAGACAACGGTTGACCCGGGTGACAAGAGGCCACATGGGACAGAGCATCCAGGGGCCACACACAAGAGGCCTGTCTATGTGAGACGACAGAAGGATAATTCAACATGAGAGTTAAAGGGGAATCACTATATCATACTAATGTTAGCCGGAACCATAAGTAAACCATTTTACACCATGGTAATATGGAACATAAAAAATTACAAGAAAGAGGTGGTTTTAGGTAAATTGTCTTTATTGGTGAATTTGTTCCACATAATTGACAGACCAGTTGTCTCATTTCCAGTTTAAAACATAAAACAATAATTGGTATTTTATTTATAAATAGCCTATTATAATATACAAACAACTGAATAACACTCTCTCCTAATCTCAGACAAAAATGGACAAGGTCATATCAAACTATAGACCCCTTAAAAGTTTGTAAACAAAACTTTCTAAATTCCAGAATGGAGGCAACTGAGGCAAGACCATGATACACTTTCAATGGAGAAATTAGCTTTAGCCACAAAATATCACAAATTAAGATGGTTTTGACAAATGCCAACCACTCTGCTACGTGTGACTGTATCTCACATTGTATGTTTATTTAATGTACACATTAGTAACAGTAACAAATTCTTGATTTTCATGTTTTACTGGACGTCCTTACAGAAATGTAGATGACCACAAAAGTTTTTTTCATTATATGCTCAGAATTATTCTATCTCTCACCACAAATCCTACTTTTTTGTAAAGTTAACTCACTTTTGCTCCAGTCGCCTCCATTCCGGAATTTTGAACATTCCATATGACACACATTTTAAAGTGTCAATAGTGTAGTTAGCGCATTACGTTAGTTACAGAACAGTCTCAACCATGTTAGTTTTACACGTTCTGATATTTTCTGATGTTTTTCGCAGTTATGGATTTGATTAGTCGTAGAGGCTTGGTTTATTGGCGTTGTGTCATTGACATTGTGTCCAAGTGCAGGGCAAGGGTAATTGTTAAATGTAGAGTGAAATGCTTGATGCTGATGGGAGCGGGCTGACACCTGACAAATGAGAGCAGAAGACCTGAGAAGACAAGTCATCTTTCTTTAATGTGATGCCAGAAAGTCAATAGCCTTTAAAAAGGTCATCTATTAAAAATGTACAGTCAGATTGAGACAGTTGTATGGCACAGTGACTGAAGTGGTTTTAATACATTTGTCTTCAGAGCGTCGCCTCAGAAACAAATACAGACGATGAAAAACTCAAAATAAAACAGCTGTTCAGTGAAGCTCTGGTGATCTCAACAACTCTTGCTGTTGTTGCAGTTATAGCAACAAATACACAGGGTGACTTTGAAATGAAAATTAAATTAAAGACTAACATTTTCTGAAGTGTGCTTTTTACTTTTTTAGTCAGTTGTCAATGTCAAGTACAAAATACAAAAACATATGAGCAATATGTATATTTTCTGAATATAATATACATTTGTTGATATATTTCTACCAGAGGCAAACAGCATCATCCAAATAATTACTGCTATAATGCAATCATTGTTTGGATTCAAGCTATGTATCTCATTTATTGGATTTAAGCTATGTAGCTCATTTATTATGTATTATTATTATTATTATTTATGAGTCCCTGCCCGTGCACACGCTGTCAGGCCCTCCCGTGGACCCACCACCCGCGGGAGGTACCATGGTGCAATGTGGATCGGGCCGGGCGGTGGTCGAAGGCAGGGGTTCCCTGCTTAGACTGCTGCCTCCGCGACTCGGTTTCGGACAAGCGATAGAAAATGGATGGATGGATCTCATTTATTGGATTTAAGCTATGTATCACTTTAGTAGAAATTCTGACATGTCAAAATTACAATCTTTATTTTATTTACCTAGATTTGTCAAGATTATTAGATAAGATAATTAAGAAAAAATATATTATGTTGCTTTTGGCCCTTAAGCGGCTTTTTTGAACATCTGATTTTTTTTTGTATTGCTTTTAAATCAGGTTTATCCGCCCATTCATCCACATTCATTTACTTATATGGTTAGTCTAAAATAAATGGCCCAATCTGGAAATACAATATACAATATTGACCGGTGGTTCTCAAATGGTAGGTCAGAATACCGATGTGTGGGAGAGTGTTGGCCTTGACATTTTTATACGTATATGTTCAAATATTGTTTGGTAAATGTGCTTTACAACAAGTGATGAGCAATTAACATAAATGTATAAATAATAAATATTATTAATTAATTTAAACACAATAGTTCCATTGTCCTCTGTAAAATGCTGGGTCATATGTGTCTAACTGCAGATGTGGGTGGTAATGTCTGGTGACTCTGTGACTGGTGGATCAAGAGGTCATCTCATTTACTCTTGCCTCTGTCACACTATTTACTGGTAATGGTCTGTTGGGACTCACAAAGTCAATATTTCTCAAAAAATATGCAATTACAACTATTGTACAAGTATTGTTTTTAATGGTTGGTCAGTGTGGGTTTGGGTCAGTGCAGCATCATAGGGTAAAGAGATTTGTCTTTCCTCTATACTGTTCCTCTAGGCTCTGATTTCTATTTAGCTTTGTACAAATGAATCCAGTATTTATTCACTTCACAGTTACACAGTGGTGGTAATAAGCTTTAGCCACAGCTGACCTGGGGCAGACACACCGAGATGGCCACTACACTGGCTGTTAAAAGGCAATGCTTTAATTCAGAAAGAAAGCATGAAACCATCCTGACCTAATTTTAAACTCTGCAATTCCACATTTCAGCCTCTTAGGTAATATCAAATGCAAAGTACCATACAGTAATCTGAGCTGATGGCAACATATGACTCACATGTTTAATGTCATGCTTAGAGACTTGTCTACATACATACAGCAGTGATTAGAGGCAGACATTAATCTTTGATTGAGTGCTCCGTGGGCTGGAGGTGGTGCTAGTTTGTGGTGAAAGCTTTGCCCCGGGCCCCCCCTCCTGCTGTTTTGCTACACTCTGTGCCTCTGAAGTCTGGACAGATAGGAGTTTGTCGGGACAGCCCATGCTAATCAGTTAGCCAGGGGCACAAGAGTTAGTCCTTGGGGGTAAACGATAGCTATTGGCATCCCGTGGATCACTGCACGGCACATGTGAGTGAGCACAACTCAGGCCTAAAGCAAGCTGTGTTTTAGAGCTAAAGGGTGGACAGAAGTGCAGTGGGGGACTTGAGATCATGAAGCTAAGAGGGAGACCTGGTTTAGACCTGGTTGAGTTTAGACCTGGTTTAAACCTGGTTTAGACCTGGTTTATACCTGGTTGAGTTTAGACCTGGTTTAAACCTGGTTTATACCTGTCATATTGGTCAGATGTGTTCAGAGCCCGGGATATTTAGGTGTTTCAGGTTTGAGCCTAATTGGGCAAAGTATGTGCAAGTTAGAGGCTGTCTGTGACGGAGCTATCATATCGAAATATACCTGACCTCCCAAATTCAATCCAAAAACGGCCGACTTCCTGTTTGTTGTAGGGTGGGGCCATAATAATATTTTATGTTACTGCGTTTACACCTTAAGGGCATTAATGCATTAATTACTTAATTAATATTCATGGTAGCAGTACCCAAATCAATCCAGTTTATGATATGTACCTGTGTGTAAAATTTGAAAGTGATCCGTTTTTGAGTTATCGTGTTCACAAGTAGGATCTGCGGATGGAGGTGATTCCATAATATCGCAGTTTCGCCGATATAATTACAAACAGTATACTCTATATATGTATTCTATTGACCAAACGGCATCTGACAGGCGTGAATGAACTGTGTGTGCTTTTTTATATATAGACCTACCATTCAAAACAACATCACTGGAAATGCTTTTTCTCAATCGGACACTGTCTATCCCAAAAGCTATGGTCCTGAGGCGGGGTACATTCTTGACACTTTCTAGTTCTAGATATTGTATTTGGAATGTTTGTTAGCTAAGCAGCAAAGTGACAGATTGATTTGCATGCCCGGATGGTCCCAGGTTTGATTCCAAGGCTTGGTAGTCCTTTCTGTTGGAGTTTGCATGTTCTCCCCCTCTGGACACACTGCCACCACAGCAAGATGAAATAAAGAAATACAATAGATAATACCTGATAAAAAATAAAATATATAATGAAACTACATCATTCTAAGACCTTCACTGACTATGGGAAACTGAGATTTACCAATTCACTGAAGGATGTTTTTTGCTGCCTATTCCGAGCTAGAACCCCCATTGTTTGAGGCACCTCACCTCTGAACATCAGGACCCCTCTGTTTCCCAGAAGCTTCCTGTGAACCCCACCAACCCCATCTGTTACCCCACATGCCCTGCAATGGGCCCACACATATCCGGTCACTGCTGGATATCCCTGCCTTCCTGTTTGGCTTGAAGCTGACCCATCCAGAAACTCTCACATTAGACATTAGAAATGACAAAAAGTTAGGAAAAGCCTTGTACAAGGCCCATATGGTGAATGGGTGCAAAATAAAAGTCCATGCAGTAAATTAATTATTGAATTATGGGGTTGGAGCCACGAGTTACAATGTCCTCTATAACTACATACTACACATAAAGCAGCCTATTTGCATGTAAATTGTTAAAAATTAAACTATTGAGCAATCCATCCAATGGTTCATCAATATTTATAGAAAAAGACCAATTCATTTTCAAACATTTCAATTGCTTCCACGTCACATAAAACACAAACGGCTTTGATACTGTTGTATGTGAGATATATGACAGTAACATTAGGCACATTGTTTACATATGCCTCGCGGTTTGGATTATTTTAAATAGGTACATTGTAATTGGGCAGGTTAGGGTCAATTTCTCATTGTTCTTGTTCAATGTATTATGTTAGAATAGTGTTGTAATATGTGAGAATACCACTGATGGGAGGCTAGGTCACTTCAGGCCAGATGCTGTTTGGATGGTGTCTGCTTTTGTCTGATATTGATTTGTTAATTATGCTCATTTATAACAGTGACTCTCAAACTGTTGTGCGGTACACATAGTCTAGTGCAGACCTGGGCAAAGTGCGGCCCGGGGGCCACATGCGGCCCTTGGCCAGTCCATGTCTGGCCCACTGAAGGCTTGGTTAAACAATAATCATACATATCATAGAAATTGTACTCTGTAAT
>JAVQKC010066086.1:0-19192 GCA_036025475.1 Philypnodon macrostomus
TGCAATGACCCTGTCTATTGTTTATTGTTTACATGCATCTCTTTTTGTGAAGCCCTCTGAGGCAACTGTGTTGTGATATAGGGCTATACAAATAAAATTGAATTGAATTGAATTGAACATGTAAGTAGTAATCTAACATATGCATTGGTCTCCAGGTCGAGCGGCGTGTTGTCAACCAGTTAGCTGCTGCCTATGAACAAGAGCTTCTTCCCAAAGGCTGCACTCTTCGCCTCTGTGTGAAAGCGGAGGGCCAGGAGGAGCGGAGCACACCCAGTCTGCGTCTGGAGGTGGTAGGAGAGGACAGCTCTTCCAGAACACTCAACATCCGCCCTCCTCTAAGCCCTGAACACTAACACTTTATAGTGATACCAATCACATGACATCATCACCGTCAACACAGAGTTAGCAATATGTGTGGATGAACATGCACAATAAATGTACCTCTGACGATCAACACATCACTGCCTCAGTTTCACTTCATGTGTATAACTACCTTCATGACATTAAGGTGCCATTATCGGTGCATAACATCATTTTCACCACATCACCCTGTCAGTTACAAACATGCAAATAGTAGTAGTTATTGTAATAGTAGCTGCTTCAATATAAACAGTGATTTGGAAACATGCCATGCTCTGTTATGATGATAGCTTAGTGTCATGGTTGCCCCACTGTGATAGAGCAATGTTAATTTTATTTATTATATTTTTGAAAGACTACTTAGATGTATAAGCTATGTACATATGGTCTGGAACAAGTGGCATTTCTGGGAATACTTTATGGAGCTGTAGATGCAGGTTTTTACTGACCAAAGATGGTACAGACAGATTTGCCTGCACTGTTGTTGCCTGATCACTCCTTTAAATGCACATTACATTCACCAGCAGAGCCATCCCACATGCTAGGGTTATCAATTTATTTGAAACAGTAAGATTGTTGCACTCTTGTTGAGTTATAGGCCGTATAACTGCCTTGTCAATTGTTAATGTATCTATGTTTAAAAGACAACTCTTAGGTGCTTGGCTGTCTTTGTGCAAACGACAGAAAAGAGAAATGTAGTCTCATAAAGAATCAATATTCAAAGTTGTGTGTATCATAAATGTTTAAAGAGCATGCTGACTAGGGTCATATGTATTCGCATTTCTCATTCTTGTATCCCAGCCTACTCCGTGTAAATAAAGTCGTCACCACCAAAAGAGAATTGTGTGTTTTTGTTTTGCCCTGACACTCCTGATGGATGCGTCTGTGTGCGTGACCAGACCCTGGGTGGGAATTCCTACCACAATGACGCTTGTCCACCTTGTGATTTGACAAGACACCGGAATGTCTTTGGAACTCTGGGTTGTATGGGGGACTTCGCACTGGGACATTGACGGGGAATGTTAACTGACACAGACACGGCGGGCACGCATGTTGAAGAAATGTTTCGTCTTTGGAGTGGAATTAGCATGAAGCAAAAAGTCTTTATTTTAACATGTGCCCCACCTGGACCCCCCAACAACACACACACGCTGAAAGTGTTCCCCATTGGAACCGGGGCTGCATCCTGTGGAGGGAGTGTAATTGTATTGGCTAAATCACTCCCCCATGGCTGTCATTTTATCACACCAACAAACATTTCTTCAAAGGATAGATTAAGATACAGCACAGAAATGTCAGAATTTGTAGCTTTAATAATAATACTAATCAATATGGAATATGACTGTTTCTTACATGGTGCTAAAACATAATGATTGATAATCACGGTGTATTTAATCTCTACACAGTAGTTGACTGTATAAATGTGTGGTGAATTGGATATGCACCTCAAATGCCATCTGGATGCGTGTGCCTTTGACAGTAACCTAACTGAAGGTACTTACAGAATCTCTTGAAGTAGCTACATCTGGACACAGATCAAGTTTGTCTTTGTTACCTTCAAGCTCTTCCCCATCTCCCCTATAGCCCTCAAACACACACACACACTTGATGGTCAGAGGAAGCCAAGTTGGCATGCATGTGTTTGTGTGTACTTGTATCCATTTACTCTCCCGGAGGAGGAAGACAAGAATGAGGAGGAGGAGGAGAAAGAGAAGAGGCTCTTAGTCTGTCCGTCAGGCTATTTCTGACTGCTGCCATTTCTCTGATTCGATTATAGAGAAACACAAACCTGGCCTCCATCGTCCTAACCTCCATCTATTTCCCACTGCACTGCACTTTCTCAATCAGCCCTCAGCTCACTTTCTCTGGGCTCTGTCTGTGTGCCCATCTGCTGGTCAGTCTGTCCCTCTTACCTTCTGTTGTTGTGCAAAAGTAGACTGTGTGTCATATAGGCTACAGTATGCCTTGGCATAGCTGTGCCTCTTGAGATGGGTCGGAATGCTCCTAAAGGACTAAAGTCCTGCTGTGACCAGCGGCTCAGATGTGCAGCAGGTGGAGGTGCTGAATGATGAACGACTACTAGTGGCTCCCCCATTATCATATCTGTCGTGCTCTTAACGGGGCATTTTCGTCCGTGTCCCTCTGCACTGCTCTCATCTCTTGTTCCCTCAGGAAGGCGATCGATTCCACCTCCATTACCACAGTCCACTCAGCCTGAGTTTAAGAGGCACAACTCACAGTCGTTGGTGCAGCACAATACGCACGAGCCAACGCTAGCATTTTGCTTCAGATGTCTTCTAACCCAGCTGACCTCTGTGTTAACTCGAAGTATAGTCGTGTAGGCTAACGCAGGTGGATCTACGCACTGGACGTCCCTTCGCTACAAGGCATTCACGTGACCGTTCCCCAGAGATGATTAGCGTATAAGACAAATAAAGGACCCACCAAAAACCCACCAGTCTGTCCGCCTCCTTTAAAAGAAAAGGAACAAATCCATTTCGCCTAATTCGAACCTTGCTCAGGGACAGCTCGCGTGGCAGATTGCAGCCTAATTAGTTTAGAGGGAATTTAATTGAATTAAGTTTCCACAGCTCCGCGCGCCCCGCCGCTGGGCTGCTTTCAGAGCGCGGGGCCAGAGCTGCAGATCTAATTAGCGTTGTTTGGAGAAGCTCCCGCGCGCATGGCCATCCTCGCTGCTCCAGCTGTGGTGTGCGCGAAGGATGAGTGTACGCCGTAGTCTCCAGAGACCTTTTTCTTCTCAAATGTTTCTTTTTAAAGAAACACGATGTCGTCCATTAGAATAATGCAGGTCCTCTGCAGTAGAACCACTGCAGCTGCATAATCTTGACTCATATTCATCTCTGCATAAAAGAGCGTGAAAATGAATGAATGACTGGATGGTCTACTAAGGCCTGTTTCAGTCTAGGCCTATTTCTTACAGACACACTGATAAACCGTATGGGCCATGATTAGGAGGATCTGCTTTTATGAGAGTCTGGACTGTAGGCAATAGACAAACACATACAGTAGGCTAGATGTGTTTATTTCTAACTCAATAGCCTATTGTAAATACAGCCTAATAATTATTCCAAATGATTGTATTTGTGCAAGGCTGGTTAAACAGACCCATACAAAGCCTTTGACTCTGCACCGGGTACACTGATGCTGTGGCCTCAGTCTGGACCGCTTGTTTCATCACCTTCTACCTGAATCTAGCGTAGACTTGGGCTGTTGCTTCTGTCTCTAACCTGGTTATAACCCGACTTCTCGAGCTGGTGCGTCACAGTACATTCCAGTAATTGGGGAGTGAAATGCGGGGACAGGCGCACGCCGACGGGACCCCCGGTTCAGGACCCACCCCCACCGGCATCATCTCTCATCCATCATCGGCAAAATCAAATGTGCCGCGGCCGATGCTGCTGCTGCAGTATGAAGACGAGGCCCTGCGTTAACCGTACCATCAGTGTTTACAGTGACGTTATTTAAACCCGTTCTCCGGGGTCGAGGACGGCTCACATTTGAGTCACAAACGGGTAGATCACCTGCTAATCTGTCATCTCTGACTGCATCAGAAACAAAAGGACTGATGCAGTGACAAAGGGTGTGTTTTTGAGAAGGTAATTATGAAAGGAAACAATTAGGCCTATTGAAAAATATAATCCAGCGCAAATGAGCTCTACAATTACGCACACAAATTGCGCACGGATTTGTTGTTCTAATGAACGCCATTACACTTATTCACTGCTGTAGGTTTTCTCGCTGGAGTGGAGTGTAATAAAGAGTTTTGAATCAATAGCTCCGTGCGTCCTCGCCGGGGAAACATGCGGGACATGATGTTGTGTGCACGCTGATGATGGATGGAGCTGGCAGGCGCTCGCTCTGACTGACAGCTTCACTTGGTTTTCAGACCACCACCGCGTGTTTCACGACAGACACTGGCCTGGGCCTCCCGCGTGGCCTTTATTTTACGCAGTGTGTCCGCTGAGCCATCTTTTACTCATCCCTTATGCCATGTCTATGTCCATACGCTCCTTCATCTCTCCATCAGGACTGTCCAACCATCCATCACAACATCAGGAAGCATCATGCGCTCACCTCAATATCTGCATTCTCTCACCGTCCTGAACCAGAGCGAGCCCCGGAGACTACACACACAGGCCAATTTGATTACATTTTTTTCCAAAGAATCTGCTCTTTGTAATTGAACAAATTGATGAAGAAGGGGTCCCATACACAGACCTTCTGTAACTTAGAATATTAATGACTCTGCAGAGATTTTCAACTGCCTTTTTCTGGCTCTCAGCAAAAAAGGGACATTATTAGATTACGCACGGCTTTACGCACGACGCCTATATTTGGACCCATTAACCATTGATTATACATTATGTACTTAGCAGACCGATCCTTTGGGTGTAATCCTGAGTTCAACTATTAATATAGGCTACAGTTTTTTTATTATTATTATTATTGTATTTATACGTTTGCCCGGGCTTAATCCCTCAATTCGAGGTCTCTCTCTCAGGATCCCTCGGGAGTTTCTGGGGCCTATTGTGCGCCACTCTGTTGACTCAGACGTCATGAATGCCAAAGCCTCCCGTTACTGTTTCCGTCAAATGGCCCCATGAATGTAAAAGTCCAAAGTTAAAGAGCGCGCAGAGGAAAGGTCTCCCCCTGCGCCCGAGCACTATAGGACGGATTAGTAGCCTGGAAGAGACCGCACCCCTTTGAAGGGATTAGGCCACAAATGTTTTAAGAGGGTGAGCTGGGGTTATTTTGGGTGCCAGAACCAGGCGCTATATATTTTCACTCTGAAACAGTTTAACTTTCTCAGCAAACTCACCTCTGAACTCACCAGACGGAATACAGACGACCGGCCTGGGAGCATATGGACAACAAATAGCCCAGGATTATTTAAAAGAAATGATAAGAATAAAAATCATTAACACAAAACTTCTAAAGGCTTTATGGTGAGAACAATTACAATATGCAAACTAAATGATGAGTTTCAATGTATTACCATAACATATAACCCTGAAGTATCTCTCTTAATCAAGCAGCTTAATTAGCCTACATGCATCGTCTAAGAATTGGTAAATAAAATGTATATATATTAGTTATAACAAGTAGTTAACATGCTCAGAATTGTGTAGCTAGTTAACCACAACAGACCAGTGCACGCCAGAAAACTGGGTAAGTAACAAAATTGAATACTATTATATTTCTGGTGAAAGTGTGCGCTCCCCAGAGTCGGTGGGTTAATGGCGTTAAAGGAGCCCTCCGGTCAAAGAGATAAGAGTTCACTTTATGCGCGCGCACATGCCTAAGTAAATCATTTTTGTCTCGCGCTTGCAACATGATTTTGGTTTGTGCAGGATATATTTGGGTAAATAGGCTGGATCCTCTAATAAAAAGCCAGTTCATTCCGTGCGCATCACCGTGGTCCTAAATGGCCTCCGACTGAAAGTGTATAGTGCGCGCTTCTCACGTTTGCAGCCGTCAGTGCTGTGTGTGTTGGGCCGTGTGGGATATGACTTATCACATTGTATGACACCGAACAATAAACTTAAACCAATTTCTAACGCGTCAATGCGTTTATGGTTAGACTGTCGTAGTTGCTCACTCGCTCCTAAGCCCTTCCCTCACTATAGTCCTATATCTCAAAATGACGCGCACTCTTGTGACATCTCCTATAAGTGATCGGTATCAAATCAAAGCTTTTAATCTCACCAATCAGCGTCACATCTGGACGCTTTGCCCCACATAAAGACTTGTACGGCAGAGACTTGCGTTCTGTAGCCTCTACTGCACCGTTTAAGAACAATCCAAAAATATGTATTATATATATTTATAATATATATTTATACATTTTTTTTAATGCATCATAATTTGTCTTAATTGTTCTGGCTTTTAGCACGTCTTAGTTTGCAAATGCAAATACCAGATATAGGCCTATTCAACACAAGTGAGCAGAATCATGATCAAAATGTATAGGCTGATAGAAAATTGGGTGACTCTTTAAATTGGCATAAGCGTTTACTAATCATCAGAACGTACAAGTGGCTGATAAAGTCTGTAAATAAATACAGGAAGCAGCTATTTTTTTTATTTTTATCAAAAGAATAGTCAGTGTCAATCTCGCGGAGAGCAAGCCACCTGCGCTCGAGGCAACTGACATGCTGGTGCACGTGGGCGGTGCTTGGCCTGTGGGCGGGGCCACTCTGTGTCCAGCTCCCTCTCCGAGCCTGCTATTGGCCTGTTGCAGGCACAGGGTATTGTCATGGAAACTAGACCTCCGCCTCGCTATTGTTCCCGCGCGCTGCCAACTTTATTATAAACCGCGCGCGAGCTGCAGTGGACTGTCAAACGGAGCACGAGCGCACAGTGAATTGCAGTCTGAGGACGGACATTGAGTTACCTGTGCCAAAGTGCCACTGAAACTCAGCGGAATTATTCCAATACAGAAAAGCCCACAGCGTCTTCGTTAGTGACAGGAACTGGATTTGGATGTCAAACAACACTCTGAGGGCTGACCGAGTAGTTTTTACTACACTGAGCGCATCACTGCAGCCGACTGCCACAGAGCCGGCCTGCAGTTACCCCTGACCACACTCGCCCGTGCACACGCCGGTCATTTAACCGGTCCACCTCCATGTATAAAATGGATTATTCTTACCTGAACTCCTATGACTCCTGCATGGCGGCAATGGAAGCCTCGGCCTATGCGGACTTCAGCTCATGCAGCCAGGCCAGTTCGTTCCAGTACAACCCGATCCGGAGCGGGCCCTTCTCTAACCCGGGCTGCACTCCCCTGAGCACGGCCAGCTGCACCTTGGGAGCGCTGCGGGAGCATCAGCCCACACCGTACTCATCAGGTAGGCTACGCTCTGTCTAGAGCCCGAGTCTATGGAATTATAAACAGAAGGCAAACATGTTATTTTTTACATTTTATAAGATGGCCTATTAATAAAACGACCCTAATAGTATTATTATTATAATGATTGTTATTGTTATTATAATTAGTATTATTAGTAGTAGTATTAATATTAATATTATTAGTATTGTTATTGTTGTTATTATCATTATTAATTATTATTATTTTCAATAATAACCTATAGGCCGAATAAAAGAGCTGCGTGTTAGTTACCAATAAGCCAACTTTATTTGTTTAAAAGTAGGCCCATGGATATTTAACTGTATGAAGTGTATTTTGAACTGTATTTTGTATTCTACATTTTAAAAGGGACTTTCAGATAACACTTACACTACATTGGGCCTTGTTTTTTGCAGTCCCATACAAGTTTTTTTCGGACCCGTCAGGCCTGAACGAGAAAAGGAAACAGCGGCGGATCAGGACCACTTTTACAAGCTCCCAGCTCAAAGAACTGGAGCGAGTGTTTGCGGAGACGCATTACCCAGACATATACACCCGCGAGGAGCTGGCACTCAAGATAGACCTGACTGAGGCTCGAGTTCAGGTAAGAGACCTCTTTGTAAACTAATGCCTGTTAATTGTCCGTGTGCTATGCAGCAGTTAAAGTAAATAAAACCACAACACAGTAAATAGGCTTTGTGAAAACAATATAAATTGATGAAGTGACTGATATGTGATTTATGTTTTATCAAACAGGTGTGGTTTCAGAACAGGCGTGCCAAATTTCGTAAGCAGGAGCGAGCAACTAATGCAAAAGCCAACAGTACTGGAGGCACCACCGGCAGCACGACCAGCAGCAGCTCTGGTAAGAAGAGTGGAGAGCCCAGGTCTTCATCAGACGATGAGTCTAAAGAATCCACCTGTAGCCCCACGCCTGACAGTACTGCCTCTCTAACCGGCTCAGCCAATGGGAACCTGGGAAGTCCTGCCAGCCTCAGCCCCAGCCCCGCACCCGCCGGCACCGGTTACGTCAACACCTCCAGTTCTCCGGTCCTCCAGGGGCTCAAGGCACCCAGCTGGTCCAACCTGGGACCGGCCAACCCAGCCGTGGCTCAGCCTGCCGTCCAGACTCAGGAGATCCTGAAAGCGTGGCAGCCGGACAGTATGACTGGGCCTTTTGCCGGGGTCCTGTCCTCTTTCCACAGAAAACCCAACCCCTCCATCAAGACAAACCTGTTCTGAAGACAGAAGGACTCGTGAGGAGTGGCAGGCTTTGACTAAGGGGTACCCAACACTGACTTACTGGTGAAAACTATTGTGCTTTAATCCTGATAGAGATGAACACAAGTCATCCCGGCAAAATGGACCTTTATTTAAGACTATTACACAGAGAGGGGGCATCTGTCACGGACCCTAATGGCTTCCTCTTAAGCAAAATGATAGGACACAGATAGTCAGCTAATTCTGAATCTCCACATGTTCCCACCACTATGTCTTAACACAACTTTGTGTTTTTCCTGTACATACCAACGTTTATTCATTTTTACGCCTCTATGTAAAGGGGACCTTGATAAGTATGGCAGTCAGGTTCAAGGGTAAATGTCAAAACTAACCACAGTCTTTACAGAGAATACAAACAATCTTAGCCACAAGCACAACCTCCTTTAAGCCCCTGACTCACAGACACTAGCATGAAAACATCCTTCACAGATCTTACAAACAGAGCGGGACAACACAATCCAATTACCACGTTCACAGTTTCCTCAATCTTATGCTCTTTCTGTGCGTAACTCTCACTGGCTGACTTCTACATTCACACTGAAACCTCTCCCGTTCATCCCGCCTCTTTAAGCACTCTGTTCAGACAGGCCAACACATCCCAGTTGTGGCCTCTGACTCTCATTTTGACAGATCACAGCAGCCCAACAAGCATAAAAACGCAATTTAGTGTTCTGTAATGGTATAACAACTTTACCCCCCTATAAAGATGATATTTTATACTTCATTTTGGGCTCGCAGGTGATCCCAGCAACTAAAGGCATAGACACTGAACAACGGCCATTTAGTAGCAGGGCTGACACAGAAACAAAACATCATCAAACCTAAAGGTGAGAAAGCCAGAGTACCTGGAAAGAACCTTGGTAACACGGGAAGGACATGCAGACTCAGAGAGCCCGGCCCCAAGACCAGACTGCCACGGTACATCCCATTATCAAGATAAAGCAGCTGAATGAAGGATAGCTCACAGGAAGAGTTATTATCTGAATTATTTCACTGAGTAACCCCCAGACTGCTATATGAAATGTGTGATTGTAAACTCTGTAATTAGTAATATAAAGGATAGGTAGTGTTTTTCTTTTCAATTTTGTTGCTTTGCAGATTTACTTTTGGTGCTGAGATTCTGTCTGAAAAGGACCAACACATTTATGAAACTATGAATGGACAGAAGCTCTAGTGAATGAGAAGTTATAGCACTACTCTGAATATTCTAATAAATCTACATTATGGACAACTGTCTGACTTTTGTGGTTACGTGTTTTAGGATGATTGTACTGTCCTTGTCTTTTTTTACTGTGAATAAGCCAACAATACTTACAAATAAAGTTATTGATTTTAATAGTAAAAAAAAACAATTAAGTTAAAACATGAAGATTTCAAACATATTCTCTCTCACACACACACACACACACACACACACAGTCTCACATTCGCTCACTTGCGCACACACAAACATGAGAACACTGAAAATTAAAAAATGCTTACAATATAAAAAAAAAAAAAAAAACTTTGCATGGCAACATTATAACTTTGATTGACCTGCCATAATAAAAGAGTTAACAAGAGATAGCACAAGGCTGTTTATTGTTTAGATTAGGCCTTAAGAACCTAGTAGACACATGCCTAACTGAATAAAATTACATAATTGGCCGGTTGGTGAATATTGTTATTGTCCCAGAACTAAATGTAGAACCTCAAAGATAACCTGTGCTAAAAATACGTGCACACGGTACAAAAACAAGCGCACTAGAAAACAAATCAAGGCAGAAAAAGAGCAACTAGTAATTTCAGTCAGTCTCGGTTAAAGTAGCAGCGCCATCTACTGGTAGAGATCTTAAACATTCTACTGAAGGTGTAAAGTAACGTCTTTCCAATATTACATTCTTTTTTTTTCTTGCAATCTTTATCAAAAAGCTGTTGTTATTCTACTTGGCCTTCATATCAGTTCCCTGGACAATTTAACAGAACATTAGTATTATTATTCTATATTCATAGTCAGTTTCATTTTGAAATGTAATGTACAGTATTTATACCCAACATCTAAAACATATATCTCAATTGTTTTCCATATTGTTGACCATGAAAATTAGCTAAACAAGCTAAATAACATGCCATTTCTTTATAAAATTACAATTTCTAATAACTATTAAAACTGTCTGGATGGTTGTCTATTCCCTTTATCACCAAAAAATATATTATACTATAACTTGATTAATGGCCCCAACATTATATTTTCTTCCTTTCCATGGTTTGGGGCTAGGTTTATTACAGAGCAAACCTTCAAGCAGAGGATCACATAATGCTCAAGTACTTGGCTATTATCTCCAAAGTGTCTCAAATATATCAAAACCTGACTGCTCCCAAAACTTGGCTTTGAGCTCTCGCAATCATAAGCCCTTCTTGCATTGTATTTGTCTGTGATTTCCCCATTTACAATGAGTTGTAACTAGACATTAAGGTCTCCCATTGAAAAAACAAAAATAAAACAATCTACAAACTGCAGCATATCAAAGGTATACTGGAAAAAATATTATTTATGTTTAAAGCTGCAGTCTGGAGATTATCCAATCCTTAACAAAATAGTAGTGGAGTTTTACTTTAGTCTTCCTCTGGCCTCTACAGTATCCTCAAATCAGTGTTTGTGGGCTGCCACACCATTCAAAAACTACTATTGGTCAAAGTTGTAACCCACAAACTGATTTGATGTTGCTGTAAAGGGCAGGGGAGGGGCTAAAGTAAAATAATAATTATGACAGATGACCTACTTTACATCATAGAACAGGGTCAGGTTCTTTTGGGAAACCTCCAGACTCCCCTTTAAGGCTATATTTTGTTGCGATACATAATGGATTGAAATGATAATATTAAATAAGGCCACATGTTTAACAGAAATATAACAATACATACATATATACTGTACAAAAAAGTCAATTTCAGATAAGGTTTGGCCTTTTGGGTTTGGACCACTATTTTCCACAGTTCATTTCTGTTGCTGCTGCTGCTGCCTGAGACTCTCCAGCAGGATACGCTTGTGAGCCGGGTCCAGCACTCCTGCCTCCTCTAGGTCCTCTTCTGTAATGTCACTGCATAAAATAAAGTCATCATGAAAATTTGAGCAAAACCATATTGAACCAGTAAGGAGAAGAGATTATTTGTGTACCTTAGAAACTCTAGATCATCCCAGCCATTGTGTAATAGGCCCTGCTCATACTGTTCCAGTCCCAACCTTTGAAGCCACTCTCCCACAGAAGATTCACCAACGGATAACGATGAGCTACTGCTACCCCAGAGTGCCTGCAGGGGGCGACATATATACATACATATAAATCCACAGTCCAACCAAGCTCTGGCCATTGATACATTTCAGTTTGACAGTGAAACAATGCATAACAATCATATTTCTTATTTCAGGTTGCCATTAAACATTAAGTAAAATATTCAAGGAAAAACAATGGCATAAAGTCAATTCATTTTGTTTATCTTCAGGAAAATCCCAGACAGACTCAGAGATGTCGAGATGGGGTTTCTGTAGCTAAACAAGGTGAAGCTGGCCAAGGCAAGAAGCTTAAAATCCTTGACAAATTTACTCCCATACATACCTCTTCAGGCATGTCCTCTGCAATGCTCTCAGGGATAGGATGTCTGGGCGGGAATGTGCGACAGGCGTCAAGTCCTAAAGCCATGGCTTGCCCCCTGAGTGGAGGCGGTGCGGAGGGGGCACGCGGGGGTGGTCCTGTGAACTCACTCTCGCTCAGTGACTTCGCCATTTGAAGCACTGAACACGATTGGTCATCCATGATACCTGCCCCAACTCCTGCTGCCCCTGCCCCACCACCCCGCCTAAAACCTTCTCCAAGTCCAGGAGGCGCTGCAGGGCTAGCCGTGGGTATCCGGACCTCCGCCAACTCTGGGTAAGCGGGCCGCGGTTTAAGGAACGGAACTTCTGTAACCATCTCCAGGGCGCCTTTGGGGAGAGGCGGAGGGGGGAAGTCCGGAGGTGGGCGGTTAATGGTGCCTCCAGCTGCTCCAGCCCGTGGCAACGCTGCTACACAGGCGTCATCCTCAGACGGGCTCTCCTCACTGATGACTCGGACTGGGTGTCCCGATAACAAAGCACGGGTGTAGGGGGGTTTGGCTCGAGCACCGGCGATGGAAATAGAAGGGGCTTTAGCTGCCGGGGCACTGGTAGAGGTAGGAGAAGTGAGAAGTTCAGGAGATACAGCAGCTGCCGACTGGTTAGGGACACCCTCCAGGATGTAGTAGGCAGGGTTGTTATAGCTGTTGCTGACGGACGGATCGGTATCTGAAGAGTCCTTTGGTCTTCACGATAAGCACAAACATCGCTTTATTGAATGTACATGGTAAGTCTGAAGTTTGTTATTTTATGATATGCGGTGGATTTACCTGGCTGCTGAGTCATCCTTGCTGTTCCTTTCTCCCTCCTCATTGACCTTACCCAGCTCTCCAAGCTGCTTGCGCACTGCAGAAGGTCTTCAGTTAACAAGTAGGGGACAAAAAAAATGCACATCTTCAAAACATTCATCTTTTTACACAAACTTGACTAAATTGAAGCATAAATCATACTGACTTTATGTATTCATGTCCTGTTCTTGGATGGATGGTAGATTTTCCTTTAGGTCCTCCAGTTTCATCTTTGTCCACACTAATCCACTCTACAATACAATCACACTGAGGACATCTGCTCAGCTCGATTTTTAAAGGATAGAAGATATAGAGAACATAGAAATATTTACCATAGAGTCTCTCTCTGGTCCCCATTCTTTCTGAGGGCACTCTGACCCTCATTAAGCCCCTGATGTTTCCTGTTTCCTCCCCACGATGAGACAGGTAAGTGTGAAACTGCTGTGGTGTGCTGCCAATCATTGACTTCAGAGCCAACACACACTCCCCTGATTGAAAAAAAAAATAGACCATAACAATAATTATTAGGGTTGAATCTCTATACCACTCACTGGCCACATTATTAGGTATACCTTGTATTGAATAAACACCTGGTGTGGTCATCTGCAGCAGTGGCCCACTTGCTACATGTTTTGCCATCAGAGTGTTTCTATGATCTCAAAATTACTTGTATTTTGCCCCTCAGATCTGCTACTCTTTAGATTTAGATTTTTTAACATTCTCTGTTAACCCTAGACATGGTCATAGATACCCTAGACATGCATAATAATTTTCTGAAATAGTAAAAATGTCCTCAATAACCATGCCATGTTTAAATTAAATGATTTCTTCTTCATTCTGTTGCATGGGTTGACAAGGCTTGTCATAAATATATGTGCATTTATTCAGTCTAATGATGCAACATGAGCTCACAGCCAGCTAATAGGCCTACCTAATAAAGTGTCCAGTAGGTGTAAACACATAATAAAGATATAACAACAATGACACGTACCATAGGACTCGTAGCCGTCAAGTGATTTAACGGTCAGCAGCAAATGTTGGTCTTGAAGATACTCGACCTCAGAGAGCAGAGGCTTGAGGGTGGTTAGCTGCTTGTTGGACCAGCCCACACGTAGGAAGTTGACATTATCACTGCTCTGACTGTCGTTCTCATAACTCTTCTTAAACTCTACAGATGAGAAATGGGATATTCAGGGGCAGGGTAGACAAATATAACAATAGAGGCACATGGGTTGGGAAGGGAACAAAATGAAGGGATACGTTTTTGATGCAGTTCAAATATATGCAATGGACAGAGAGCAAGCAACATGCAGCCAGGTCAAAAACAGATGCAATATACTAACTGCCTGAAGGGGGGGTCAGGGCAGAGAAAAAAAGAAAGAGATCTTGTAAATATCAGACATGTAACTACTATTTGTGGTTAATTACAGAGTCAAAATAAATATAAAACATGTACAGTCTTGTGCAAGTCCCACACATATGCACAGTACTGGTCTCACCTTCCAAACAAGTGGAGTAGAATTCAATAAAGAACTTGGTTCGACTGGCTGTCTTCACTATGGCTTCTATGCTCTCAAACTCTATGTAGGCCTGCTCCGAGGACTTTGGCAGACCTAATTTAAAACACTGATTAAATGTCATTGTAATGTATTTTTACATTTATTTTTATTGCATATTCTTACACACCTTTTTTGGAAACAAACTGGGAGGTCACACCAACTTCAAAGGTGGCAAACACAGGGGAATGATCACTGGTCACAATATCATCTGTACAACCTGATAAACAGAAGCAGAACTATTCATTTGAATACATACTAATCATGTGAACATACATGATGATGTACATTATATTGGTTTAACTCACCATATGAGTTACAAACTATATGTGTTTCTGGATAGGATTTCCATAGGATTCTGTCACACCAAGATGGGACATTGGTCCTCATCTATGACAGGCACACAGGTAAATGGTGGTTAAGTTCTTTGTATTCAACTGCTGCAGTGGTACACTTGTGATATGGTTCTGTTTTGATCTTACCCCTGTGGCTTTCTGTTTCTGCCAAACATACGTGTCTCTTGAGCCACGTTCATAACGATAGGTAGGTGGGAATGAGATTTCTTCTTCCGCTGCAACAGACAGAGTAAATGTCAGGCATTTACATAATGTACACCTACGCTTGAAAGTAAAGAGTATGTTATAGGAAAATAATACAATTAAGTCCCACAAACCAAATCGAAGAAAAACCTTGTTCTTTTCTCTCTCCAGATTAAGCTGGTCAACTTTGAGGAGAGGCTCAAACTCTTTTCTGTTTATGTAGTTTAAAATCTCCTGCACAGAAAATAAAGACATTTGAAATCTATTGTTGCATCTCAGCAAAACACCGTAAGATGCGTTTACCTGTATGTCCATATCGAGCCTGTAGTTCAGGTCTCCCAACCAAAACATGTGTGTGAAACGCAAAGAGATGTCAAAGGAGCTCAGCTGTTTGTCTCCTAGTGATAAAAGTCGCAGGATATCTAAATAGTTCTGGTTCCTCCTACGGCAGAAAAAATGCACACACATACGTCAGTTCATTGATTTGATGTAAAAAATCTAACTGTTTTGAATATTTGGATATAAGGGTATATTTTGGTACCTGGCTATTTTCTCATTCCCTGATGTCAAGTGACAGTTTACAAAACCAAACGAGGTGCCATTGAACATGAAGGACACACCCACTGCTCCTTTGTTGCCTAAAAATACATCATTGTCAAAACTCAATTAGAACATCTTGTAAAAAGAAAAGCACATGGCCTTTAGCATATGTGAGAACCAGAAAAATGAAGTGAAATTATTCTGAGGTTACCCAGTGTGTTGGCGATTCCCGTTTTGACACTGGACATTCCCACGTGACTAATACGGTTCTCATGCTCAGGCTTCACCAACACAGCGAGCTTTATATTCCACAATGTCTGAATGGCTATCTGCAATCAAGAATAATCCAACGTTACTGCAGTGATACATATAGTTGTACATGTAGGCAATCAGGAATAATATTATAAACACTGAATTGTGGTGACATTGAGGTCAGAGTTTTCGCCAAAATGGTAGCTCTTAGAGGTGTTCCTGGTGTGAATACATGGTGTTTGTTGCATAGTTGGCTCCAAATTAAGTGGCTAAGCAGGTGGTGATAATGTATGCCTGGTTGGTACCATAAGTTATATTTAAACGTAAAAATGTCTCTTTACCAGTTTGTAATCCAGTTCTGTTTGTTCTTTTAACAGAATTCGAATTGATTCAATCCACTCTCGATCACACACGGAGTTTTCTTGTGAACCAAAAACGTACAGGTCGTGAGGGATCGTGACGGTCATCTCGTCCAACGTTTTCCCAAGGCCCCGACACAACACCCATGAGGATACAGACTTGGGAGAAGGTACTGAGCCTAAAAATAAAAAGAAGAAAATGCAAACTATATTCTTGTCAAATAAATGCAAAATATGTGAAGAAACAAACGCACCCATGTTCCAGGTGCCGATAAATATGGATATCATGTCAGGTTCGTCCTGGTTGGAATGTTTGTTTTTCATGAGCTGCAGCAGTTGACAAAATGCCTCTCGCTTCTGTAACAAACAACAAAGCACTATATAATCCACTAGGGGGCACTAAGAGTGAACAACTCAAATATAAGACCATTTTTAAATACCAGCAGTAATTAAAACTGAACAACCAGTCTGATAGTACTAGTATTTTAATGATTATTGAAGTATATCTGAAATCTGAAGCTGGCCATTAGGTAGGTTCGACTGTACATCTTTGTGTTTGCTGACCTTGGCACTAGCAAAAATAAAGTCTTTCCTCTGGCTCTTGTCCTTCTCCTTTTCAAAGACAATACCCAGTTTATTTTGAACACGCTGAGACTTGATCAGCTGACGAACTGAGGAAGACAAAAAGACAGAAGCATATCGGGTTAGACATCAGGCAGAAGTGTTGGTGACTGCAGAGTGGACAGAGCATCTCACTTTTATCATGTGTGAATGTGGTCCAGTCCTCCTGACTGTCTTTCACCTTCTTCATCACTACCAGTCTTCCTCCTTCCACGTCCACAGAGAGAGTGTACTTCTGACTTTTACCGATCTTGGTCAGTTCAGCCAGGTAGACATCCAGCTTTACCTGTTCACAGCAATGGAAAAAGAAAGTGCAACGAAAATTGTGACTCTCACTTGCGCCATTATTATATCATAATAAAACGACATTGCATCAAGCTAATATATTTGCTCATGCAGACATATTCAAGACCAACCTGTTGAAGTTCAAAGCAAACATCAGAATGAGGAAAATGTGGCTTTGAACAAGCCGTGTGTATTTGAGGAGATGAATAACTGGGATTTTAAAAATGCTTAAAATTAGCTTTAAAGGCATCTCTGAACACACATGACAGCTACACCAACAGAACACTAGTAGGCACCAATTGATGAGACCATGGTCTGGGAAAAAATAATGTCAATAAATGCAAAATAAACCACATACATGTTTGACTAACAACTGTTGAGCCAGTACTGTTACCAATCATATCTCAATGATTGAAATGATCTAATAACAGTAACCTCATTTCTGTTCCTTTGCAAACAGGAAACCAATGTTATACAGAAACGTATTTACTGTGATGCAAATAGATCATTCAAAGCCATGTGCATAATAAAACACAATCATGACAATAACATGCAAACTCCACACAAAGAAACTACAAGTGGGAATCTTCTCAGAAAGTTTTACACAAAGGTCAATGGCCAAAGCAACACTGCAACTATCATAACACTGGCCTCGATGAGCAGAAGAACAATCATACAATCTGTGTGAAAATGTGGCAATGTATACCTCAAATGCCTGCACTGGGATGGATTTACTGTTGCGCAGGGAGGGAGGAGGAGGGGCGCAGGGAGATGTCAAACTCATGTCCTGGAGAGCTTTCAGAGCCTACAGAAGAAAAATTATTAAAAAAAGACATGAAACAAACTGCGGAGGGTTGCAACACAAAAACAAGTCTTGGACCTGTGCATAATATGAAGCTGCATTGTTTTTAGGCCCCATTGTTGGTGTCAACAAGGAAACAGCTTCCTATTTCCTGGATGACCTGACGGAGGAACTGTAGCGGAGTGACATCACACGAGGCAAGATGTTGTCTCTAGCCTGATTGTACTGTGACCATTTCCTTCCTAAGTAGCTTGTCCCACTCTTAAAACTATACCTTACATTAGTGAAAGAAATCTAGAGGATTACTACAGACGTGTTTCATCATTGCTGTTCTATTTAGAATCTAAACAAAGGTCAAATGAATATTTTCAATTATGTCTAAATAAACTTAAACCAGGATTGGAGATGGAATGGAGAAGAAAAACTAGTACAGTATACCTTTTTCTCTATTGAGGACAGCAGGTCTTTGAGAATGGCAAGCTTTGTCACAAGGTTCTCCAACTCCTGGTCACCACCCTGATTCACAGACTGTAAGACACAAAACAACTTCTTAGCTTGTATAACATTGCACGTATATCTTAAAATCTAGTCAAATAAACTCAAACATGTAGAAGACTTACCAGACCAGATAAATAAACACCTTCATCCAAAAATGTTAATTGTTCTATTTGTCCCTTTAGTTCTCTCTCTGTTTTAGTCCATGCATGTGTTGAGTGTATTAGGCAGTTGGCCTGAAGAGACTACTTTCTCACACCGTATTATTTCGTAAAACTGTAACTTGTTCTGGTTGGCTGTGGTAAACACAAGGCCTCTTTTTGAGTTAAAGAGGCTTTAAAAACTTGCTGGTCTGTTACTTAAGGACATTATGTCACAAATTCCTTTTCTGTGGCAAATGGGTCTGTCTGTTCCAGCAAGTATGCACCAATTAACAACTATTCTAGCAATTTGGTATGCCTTTCTAAACCAGGTTTGGATACACCCCCATTCATACACATACTATACATCCATATAAACAAATAAATAAACAGTGTACCTGTTGGATCATCTTTGAAACCATAAAAGCACTTTGTTGATCAAAGACTTTAGACAGTATCTCCAGCCCAGACAACACCTTATCCACCTCCCTGTTTAGAGAGAGAGAGCCAATTTGAGATCAATGGCTTAACACTTCACATGAAAAGCATATATTCAACAAGGCCTGTGCTGTCGTCCCCGACAGCAAAGTGTATATCGGCGAAAACGACCCCATACGTCTGCCCCGTACGCCTGCCCCGTACGTCTGACCCATACGTCGCCCCGTACGTCTG
>JAVQKC010066092.1:0-12778 GCA_036025475.1 Philypnodon macrostomus
ATTAATATTCATCGAAGAAGTCCCCAAATCGATACAGTTCGGCGTCTTTATGGTATGCACCTGTGTGCAAATGTTGAAAATGATCCGGCAATTCGTTTTTGAGTTATCGCGTTCACAGCTAGGATCTGAAGACGCGGACGAACACCGACGTGATTCCATAATATCGGCGACACACTGTTTTCACTGATATAATTACTGCACAATAAAGAATACAGTAGAATATGTAAACATGTGTCAGTATGGCTGAAAGGATCATAAATACATCAATAAACAGCACTTTTTCATAACATTATTATTGGTATAGATAATTACAAGGTAAAAATGTGTCTCACTTTAGAATCATGGACAGAGTATAGACCCTTTCAAAGTTTGTAAACAGAAAATTCCAGAATGGAAGCCACTGGAGGCAAGACCATAATACATTTTCAATGGAGAAATTAGAATTAGCCACAGAATATTGTAAATGAAGATGGTTCTGACAAATGACCACTACATGTAGGTGATGTCAGAGCCTGGTTAGGAAACATTAGTGAATGTAACTCACATTGTATGTTTATTTAATGTACACATTAGTAACAGTTAGACTTTTGGCTGGTGACAAGTCCTTACAGAAATGTTGTTGACCACAATATTATATATATTATATTTTTTTAACCTTACTTTTTTGTAAAGTTAACTCAATTTTGCTCCAGTCGCCTCTATTCCGGAACTTTGAACATTCCATATGACTACATAGAACTGAATGTGTGCTGAATTTAGGTTGTATTGGGTTGCTGATCTGACCTGGCTCTTCTCCACAGAGGCGTTGTGTTTGTCACACATTGGGCTGATCTCCATGCCCCTCTCTCTCTCCCGGTCTCCCTGACTGAAGAACTCCTCCATGATGCGGTCAGTCCACTGTCTGTACAGCTGCAGCGGTTTGGTGGGGTTACTCAGGTCTGCACAGTGCACCATGTTCTGCAGGACCTGTAACAACAACATCCACATGTAGTTTTGTGTCAGGTTAGTGGTAAAGCCTTTAGAGGGCGCTGTTGGGCATCATTTTGAACAGCCACAGCTCATGAACCAATTGTGACGCACTAAGAAGGAATTGACTTATGTGGTAGTTTCTATGCATGTGTAAATAATAATCTGTTGTCATGTTGATATTGCAGCTATAAGCCTTTTGTTTGGAAAGAAAATCACAAAACAAGACATTGTACCAATATTATACAAGCGGTTAGTAAAGTAAACATGGTTGTATGCTAAATACACCAGGAGTACACCGGTCTACACCAGGACTACACCGGTCTACACCAGGACTACACCGGTCTACACCGGTCTACACCAGGACTACATCAGAACTAGACCAGGACTACATCAGAACTAGACCAGGACTACATCAGAACTAGACCAGGACTACATCAGAACTAGACCAGGACTACATCAGAACTAGACCAGGACTACACCATGACTAAACCAGGACTACACCGGTCTACACCAGGTCTACACCAGGACTAAACCAGGACTACACCGGTCTACACCAGGTCTACACCAGGACTACACCAGGAGTACACCAGGTCTACACCAGGAGTACACCAGGAGTACACCAGGACTACACAGGATTTAACTCGGGTCCAAATTAGGTAATAAGAGTTCACGGTCAGTAAATGAGAATTTGTTGTCAGTTCACTTAAATAAAGAAAATGTAAAGTGAATGTGGATGTATGCAGCTTTTTACACTTAAAGGTGATGAATAAATAACTGCTGTTGCATGAGGAACAGGGTTGTTTTCTGACCTGTATCCTGTCCGAGTAGTTGTCTAGTAGCAGCACTCCGGAGCTGGTCACCTTCTTGGTTTCCACCATTGTCTTCAGATCGGCTAGGAGGTTCATGTGCTTGGACATGTCTGTGGCTAACACCTATTCACACAACAGAACATTTAGTTTTGTTTGATTTCAATAGGAACCATATCTGGTTCTACTTCTGCTACTACTTACTATATCAATGACCATCTTTCGCAGTGATTGTCGCTGTTTTTTGGTCAAGTTTTGGAAGATGTCACAGTTCTCCTCTTGTAGTAGTTTGAAGCCCACAGCTAAATGATGGTTTTCCAGCACAGATGAGTCATTGTACATCAGCGCTAGCTCTGAATCTGTATGGACAACACAATACATTATTACTGGTGCATTTCAACAGTATTCGAAACGACACTAACTGGCCACTTTTTTAGGTAGACCTATTTCTGTGCTTGCGGACACAAATAGTTAATCAAGTATGTATATATGCAGCGGCAGTGGTGCAGTGGGTAGGCACTCGCCCTTCAACCAGAGGGTCGGTGGTTTGAGTCCCAGTCGTTGTGTCCCTGGGCAAGACACCTAACCCACATTGCCTAGGAATGAATATGGTGAAAATGCCTTGATGATGGTTTGAGATAGTAGGAAGGCAACCATTACTATTACAGGCAAAGTATGCTGTAGGTGGGTGACAGCAGCAGAAGACCACACTGGGGCCACTTTATTAGGTAGACCGATGAGTGTATAGCACTTTAGTTTTTGGTGAGTCAGATCAGATGACGGTCTTGGTGTCTTTTTGTTGGTCAGCTGAAGGTTTTTTTGCTGTGTTTACACCTTCCATGATGACGCATGGATGGTGTTTGGGGAATGGAAGTCCTGAATTGTGAAAACTAGTCTGGGACTCGATGACTCATATATATAATGCAGGGATTCCCTTTTCTGGAGTGAGGGGGATTCAGTGTATGCAGCTCTGGTACCCATCAGCGTTATGAGTCTTGGTAACAAATGCTTTCTGAGGTGAAGAATATAAAGTCAAGAGAATGGGATACAAAGAAAGCTTTTGTATACAATTTTTAACTAAAACTGCTTGGGTTATAATGATTTTATTAATTATAGAGACATCTTAGTACCATCAGAAGGAGCCTGGATAGTGATTACCACCAGGGGTACATTTCCCCAGTTTGAAAATCAATGCCATAGCACATATTAGGAAGTACTAGCACTGTCAATGTGTTTCTCTTCGTTTGGGCCAGATCTGAACTGGCTTTGCATACCCCACCTCACACCCATAGTATCTGGAATATGATAGCACTGTGCATTTCTCTACTATATATTGATGTATTTGAATAAATTCATTCCTAAAAATTATTCCCACTCACATTGATTCACTGGAAGGAAATTGAGAGTAATCAATTCACATTACATCTGCATTTCTTTGGACAGTGGCAGGAAGTTGAGGTAGGGGTGGGTAATATGGTAAAACTTTGTATTTTACTATATACTATACTACTGCTTTCAGTGTCTTCAGAAAACTACAAATTCAATGTACATCCAATCTAGTGTTCATCATGATACTTAATACTATTTATTATTTTTATTAATACAAACGCTGGCATTGTTACAGTAAAAATGACAGTGAAGAGCAGAGCATAAATGAATGCACTGTATCACAATTCAATGATCTTCCCAGATTAAGCCGATTCTCATAACTTCATATCGCCATATCGCCCGCCCCTAAGTTGCGGTACTGAGAAAGAACCCTCAGTCACACAAGGAGTACATGTAGACTATACTCAGAGGCAATATGTTAACAATGTCACTCACTTGTGTTGATGAGAAACTGGTTGGAGACTCCCGGATGGTCCACGTCGTGAATAGCACTGGCAAAAATGGCAGCTAGGATCTCAAGGTCTGTGAAGACAGCCTGGAACAGTGCACAGAGGAGAAGTGAGTTAGTCCCTGCCGGGGACAGAGAGAGACACTGTGTGTCGGGAGGGGCAGACCTCCAGGGCGGGGGTGGACAGCAGCACGTGTGTGGACTGGGTGACGTCGGCAGCATGGATGTTGTTGTGGTAAGCCACTTCGGCGTGATAATGGTCTTCTAAGGTCATCAGGTAGGTTATAAAGGTGTCCAGGGGGATTTTAAATGTTTTCAACAGGTCTCTCTCCTAAAGAGCAAAACAGAAGAGATTAAACTCAAATAATAATTTTTATTTTACAATTTTAAAAACTGCAAAATCCAAAGTTGTTCAGAAGTGATTGTGAAACAAACACTTTATAGAAAAGGCAAATGAACTGAAGCATTGTTGTACCTGGAATATTGTGTGCATCGTGACTGTGAGTGGCCGATTCCCAGAAAACTCTGAGATTTTAAAAACATTAAGGCCCCATTTGTTTACATGCTCCAGCTCCTGTTAAAGACATACAGATGAATTATTAGACCTTCTTTATTGTAGGTATGAGGATGGAGGGAATACAGTATTTGATACTAGAATCTCACAGCTCTGACCTTAGAGAGTTCATCTTCAGTCTCGGTCTTCACTCCGAAGCGGGGGATGTTGGAGTTGGTGAGGCTGGATGAGTGCTGGAGTTTCTTCACTCCACTGATCTGAGACATGGGCTTGTTCTTCTCCTTGTCCTTCTGTGTCTGAGGACACGGCATCTCCACTTCATGTTGCTTATCTGCACAAAACATACAGGGATATATATTATAGCCCCTTCACGATACTGGAACTGTAGAGAATCAGTCAGATGAGTTTCCCAAAAAAAAAGAATGTCCCCAAATAAGTATACTATTGAACAATACAGGGCATTATTTATGAATTGTTGTTGAGGAGACATGGGTCTGAGAACCGGTCTTCTGTTGAAATGTGACTCATAACATCACCTATTTTTGTGAGATGAAACTTCACAAATCTTGGAAAAATTCAACTTGGTGGTAAGGAAATAAACGTTTAACATTGACTATTGACAACCCATCAGCAGCAATCTGAAACCGCAATGATTTTAAGCTCCATCTCTAGATCTTGAGCCAGATTCCTAGGTGGAGAATTAACATGAAGTGTATGTTTTATGTTGGTGGATGAAATTGGAGGTGGACAGTACATTGTACAGAATTCCGTTGAACCACAGTCCTAATGAGTTTGACAGTTGGGTGCTTGTAGTGACTCACCTAAGAACGTGTTGGAGATGAACTCAGACACCTGGTTACCCGAGCGGCTCATCTCTGACAGGTGAGTCAGCTCCCGGTTCAGCATCCTCTTGAACTAAAACGCAAACAAAGACTCATGAAGAGAGGTCCTTATAGGGATTTTTACACTTTCACATCAAGAGGTTTATAAGTAGGGCTATATTTGATGGTGTAAAGAAATAAACAAAACCCGACCGAAAATATACATTATGCAATAGGTCTTCCACATATCACAAAATACATGGAATAACAATCTAATAATCTATACTCATTGTTCTTTGTGATAACATAAGTAATTGTAATGAATGATAATATTATGATATATTATGCACTTCCATTATACAACTTTATTTGCATCCAGCTAATTGACACCATATTAATACCTCCACACAGGTGCACAAGACTAAAAATTGTGTCAGGAAGGCTACATGATATCCAAAAAAAAGTCAAAATCTCTTACAAATACATGCACCAACAGTAATGCATTTATAGAAACACAGATAATGCATTGTCAAATATATTAATATACATTTACCTAGTCATTTAACATAATGTGCCTATAAGTCAACATAAAGCAATACAAAGTAAGACCTGAGATTTTGTGTATCATCTTACGAACCACATCAATGGCCAACAAGGCATTGGCTCTTGTTTTTGCAACTGTAAAAGTAGATTTGGACTTGAATTGAGTTCAAGTGTAAATGCTCTACCAACTAACAAAGTCATCTTATAATGGGAAATGAATGAAATGAATCTTCTAATGGTACAGAATATTGCAAAAACCTCCATAGTTCCAGACAATGCTCTGAATCCACAAAAAAACTAAACATTTCTTCATTGCTCCTTTACTGATCTTTCCAGTTGTTTTAATTATCTTGCTACTGCTATGACCAACAAACCAACAAACCAACAAAACACAGCCATCTTTAAGGAGACAATTAAGAGAATTAATCATAACAATTGCCAGTTACCACGCCAACACGGCACACATTACCCTCCTCATTTCTCGGCCGTCACTTCCATTAGAGAACTATCACACTGGAGCGCCGAGCGGGTCAGAGGTGCGCAGCCAAGACGGGGCGTAATCACAGACCCCATTTCTCATTTCACACCCTTAGCTGCCTCCCAAGTCCAACGCCACCTACATTTAGCACCTGCTTCTGCTTTAATTGATGTTGACAGTGATGCTTTACATGTGAGACGTACAAGAATGACATTGGGGAATATGGCGATAAGACTCAATGTGTGTATGTAGTAAATTTATATCAACATTAATAAATATGGCTGTTGTTGATGTAATATGTATTGAGAGGAAATGTGTTCTCTATGGAATATCACATATTTGGGTAATTGGCAACAGGATTATAAAAGCTAATCTTATTAAACAATTTTACAATAAAAGAAAACATACTGAACATACAAAATTCACGACTTCCAGGTGACTGTTACAAGCTAGTGAGTATAGTAGTGAAGTATATTTTTGAATAGTCATTTTATAGCTTGTTTAGCAATACCATGGAAATGCTGGTGACTAGAGCCAGTCCGAGCAACTGTGGGCCTGTAGGCACTATTAATCCAATGGCCAGTTAATTATTTGTAGTGCTGACACAGAGACATGCACAGACAGACAACAATGCACTGACACATTCATTCAGTACTCGGGATTGTCCAAAAACATGCATGTCCTTTGAGAGCCAAGCCAATAATCTTTAAGAAACAAAATCAGCACACACACTAACAAAATTATAATCAAACAAAAATCCAATAATTGCAATGTTATCTAAAATCAGTCCTAAATTTAGACTATCTATCTAAAGATTTCATTCAGCTAGAGTCCTGAGTCGTCAGTGGACCTTTTTTATGGGGTATTCAAATTTGGCCAATAATGTCATATCGAACATGCAGAAGGTCTCGCATATCACATGATCTTTCTATCATCATGTAGCCCTAAAAGCAACATGAGCTTTTGGTAACACCATCAAAATATTACTATTTAATCTGAACTAGCACAGTGTGGACAATGTCAGAGGAACTAAGAAACAGTTAGTAGAAAAAGCATTCCCCTTCAGTTGAAATAGATCATTATAAAAGGGACAAACAAACTCATTTTTGGTAGTAAAGATTCAAACTTCTTACCTTGATATACCCCCATGACACAGACAATAAATAATTAGCTTCAGGCATTTTGGCAAATCAACAATAGATCCACAATCAAAGAGTCTGTTCTATTGCAATACAAAACTGGGGGGAAAAAAATCTTGCTTAAAATTTATGATCCTTCTGAGATCAGTCCGATGCAAAACCAAGCGCAGCAGAAGTGGTGCATCTTTGCCCTAAACTCAAAAAACAGGCCATGTTCCTGGAAGTCGACTGGACAGTGTCTCCCTAAGGACTCCATAAATATAGGGATAAATATGGACCGCTGAATTATGATTTTTTTTCCCGGATGTTAAAAAGATGCCAAAGCACCAGGAGAGATGATATCTGCTCCCCATGTGAAAAAACCCAGCCTGCTTTATCGCCTTCCTCCACCATGTCGCACACCATTCTTCCAATCAGAGCGCAGCTGTGGGGGGGAGCGTGAGCTCACTCCAGTCTCTGATTGGCTTCAGCTCTGATGTCACCCGCTGTGTGATTGGCCGGGTCTGTGGAAATCTTTTTTGCAGCCATATTGGGTGGGTGTGTTTGTGTGATTGAGTGACCTACTGTACTATACAAATCTAATGAGAGGGAAACATAAAAACACTAAATACAAAGGTGACCTGTGATGAAGAGGAGGGGATCATCCAGGCAAAGTGAGTCACGGTTGCATCACTGGAGTGTAAACAAATGAACGGCCATCGGTGTTGTGAAAAGATAAAACGTCAGTGGAGTTGAAGTGGACTCAATTGGGTGGACTATGAAAAGTGGTGGTACACACGGGGCAGATTTTGTACATAAGAACTACATACTAACTGCAATTTCTCAAGTACAAGAGAGAATACTGGCAATATTACTTGAAAAACATTTTTTGGCTTTGGTGCTTTTCCCAAGATTTCCTTTGCCTTTTGGAAGAGTGATCAGGGTGAGACATTGAGCAAACTGTTGTGATCCGGATTTAAACCAACAACATTGGGCTAGCTCTATAAGCCCTAAAAGCTTTGAATATGTGCTTTACCAACTGAGCTAAACAATGCACCCTCAATTTCATGGACAAATCTGCTACTGTTTATGTCCATGAATGAATCACTACTCACAGAATTCTCAGAATGTATGGGGAATATTAACAGAAGCTACATGATCTGCACCACACATCTACTAGGGTTCCCTTAGAAAGTGTTTGCAACTTTGACACTTTGAGTAGAGTATATATGGAAGATGATTGGATAAAGCATTTAAAAGCATATAGCAGTGACTCATTCGACAAAGCCTAAGAACAAACTATGGTAAATAAAATATATGTTGACAACAATTCAAAAGGGTCAAGCCACCAGCTAACGTAGACGTAAACACTCAAGTGTCAATAGCTTTGTGTTTTAAAATTTACTAATCTAGTTAGAATCCAGCACGACTCCATAAATATAGAGACGAATATGGAACGTTGAATTATGAATATTATGAATACAGCTTGATTTGTATAACATGGATTTAAAATGGAACGGCTTTGGACACTCTGGAGGCACAAAGTAGATGCGTAGTTATGACAGCTGACCAAATATACACACCCATGAACACACAAAAAGTACTTGATTTCAAAGAAGAACCTCTACATCTAGATACATAAGTGCCTAAACAGATAATCATTATGTCCATTATCATTGAGGTCTCCTGTTTAGGAACACTTGTATTTTCTAGTGAAAACCACAATGGAACTAGTGAATGAATGATGTCAAGTGAATGTGTGAGATAGCATCAAGTGTGGGCTGGAGGACTACATGCAAGCAACATTGAGTTTTTCCATAAGCACATAAATACACATCAGTTGCTACCATTGGGGCAGCAGTGGCGCAGTGGGTAGGCGTTCGCCCTGAAACCAGAGGTCGCCTGTTTCAAAACCCCGCCCAAGTGTATACAATTGTTGTGGGCTAGTCACTTAACCCACATTGCCTATGAATGAATGTGTTTGTGTGATTGGTGTTTGTTGGTGGTCGGAGAGGCCGTTGGCGTGCAATGCCAGCCACATCTGTCAGTGTGCCTCAGCTGTGGCTACAGAAGTAGTTCACCACCACCTGAGTGTGTGACTGAGGAGTGAAGAAATAATGGACTTGATTGTAAAGCGCTTTGGGTATCTTGAAAGGTGCGATTTAAGTGTAAGCCATTATTATTATAACCGTTCATTCATAAAAGCTAGCCTAATGCGAAAGTACACGCTAATGTTTGCTAACCATGCACTGACAGAATGCACATGTAGTCAGTTTGAATTTTGTACTCCAAATCTGTACTCATTTGAAGGTACTCTACATTTACTACTATACAGCTATTAGTTAATTGTATTTTAATTAGGATATTATTGATCCATGCCAGCTGGTAGTGATGTTGGGTGCTAACAAATGCAATAATATGGATAGCTGACCTTTTTGCTAATGCTAAATGCCCAGTTAATGCTAATAGTAACTGAATTTATAAAACTATCCATGTTACTATTCTGCCCACACACACACAAAAGTATTGTTAGCACTAATGACTTTGTCCATGCTCTGTTATTCACATATAGACGTCGCACTGTTGTTGTTGGGGCAGCGCTCTTTTCTATAACATTAGTTGCATATATTCACTTTGTATCCTCGATAGTGTCTGTATTGAAAAGGGACTATGCACATCTCCACTTACTTCACACTGCTCTGGAAATCATTTACAGCTTACACCGGACCAGATGAGACCAGCCACGATCCGGACTATAGACTACAGTACATGATCCAACAAGCCCAAACTGAAACATCTCCCAATCTCATCTATCCTTTCCACATGATCCCACACACCGATGGCCTATTCGAAGGTGTCATCTCAAACTATTGAGTAAAAATTGCAGCGTGTCACACCAAGCAGAGTGTGTGAAATCTGTTTTTTGGTGTGTCCAATAATAGCCGTTCCCTGCTGTATATAGCCCTCCCCACCTCCGCATTTGGTGGGTTTTTTTCTCACATTGAACATTCATTCTAGTGATAGACAACCACTCGTAACAATAACAGACTATTTTTGTGACCATATATCTCTGTCAGAATGGCCCTCACTGTGTCATGTGTTAACTGCAGGCTTTAAAGTTTCTTTCACTGGGCTAAAATGAGCAACTAAGCATTAAGATGGTTTGTAATGAATTTACTTAACTTATTAATATAAAATAACTATGCATTTAAAGTGGCTTTGAGTGGGGCTAACTTGATTTTACCCTTAAATATATATATTTTTTGCATTTTTTAGTTGCTTTAACTGGGGTATAATGGGTTGAACTAAATTGCAATATATTGTATATAACAATACCATTTTTAATTTGCTTTTTTATATAGCCCTCCATGCCTCCGCAATTGAGCTTTTTTCTGACATTGTACATTTAAATTTTCCGACAGACACCTCCTCATAACAACAACAGCCTAATTGCGACCACATGTCTCAGTCAGAATGCCACTCTCTGTGTCATGTTGAGCCACTGTCAGTTCACGCAGCAGCCATGCACGTGGGGTAACAGGCCTGACCTACGGCAAATAAATAAATAGCCTGTGCCAAAAATAGTCAGATATGAAGCAGTGTTGTTGTAAAGTAATAACAGAAGACATGTCTGTGTACATTTTGAAATCCTTGTCAATTAGGACTTTTAATTTATATTTTTAGCAGCATCTGGTGGTAGTAAATTTAGAGATTGAAAGTCCTCATGTTTATTCAAAGATATGCCAACATACAGTGTTGTGTTATGTGTTATACTATATTTGAGCTCTCTATGGGTTGTATAAATCACAAATGTTTTAACATGTGGTCCACAGTACGTAGCTTGCATTAGGTCATAGCTAATGTGGCTCCAACAGAAGAAACAAACACACACACGCACACACACACACACACACACACACACACACACACACGCACACACACACACACACACCCCAGTGGCCCAGCAGGGGCATGCTGTATACACTTTGTCTCACTAAGGGAGTTTTTATATATCAATGTTCCCAGTCTATGTTCCATAAAGCTCAGAACTAACTATAAATAACATCAAAGGGCCAAAGGTCTTGTGACAGGGGGTGTGGCATCTTCAAAAAGGGGTGGGGGTTAAACATGATCCATTTGATACTCAAGTATTAATGCTGGTACGGATGTAAGGTCATCTTTTCTGGCCTCCAGAGGCCGGTGTAAAGCCTCAATGTGTAATGTTTCAGTTGATCCAGACCATATCATTATAATGTCTAAATGATGCTCAGCTGACATAGACGTTGCCTGTCCTTGTCCAAAGATGTCAGTGTTATTGTATGTCTGATGTAGTGAATGTATTCCTCGAATGCGCATGTGTGTGAGTAATTGCGTTGCCGGAGTGTGAGAGCAGGCTGGACGGGCCTGTGGCTGTTGCTATGACGACCACAGATAGCTGTGCTGCTGAGCAGAGATGAGACATAGCATGTTACGGTTTTTACACAAAGTGTAGTACTGCTAACGCTCCGGGTCATACATGTGCGGTCATTTGGTCCTGCTGGTTCACAGCGAGCCTTTGTCCGACCGCTGTGTCCCCCAAGTGTGACATCACCGACTGTGACATCACCCGAGCAGAGCTGATCAGCATTCAGACAGGCACACAGCCTTAACACACAGCCACTGAGCATGCTCAGAGCAAAGCTCCCGGGCCGCATGACGATGCTATCACTAACACACTTAGCCAATACAAACAATATAGGCCTGTGAGCGCCGATGAGCCCCTGAAAATACCACTACGCATCAAACACCGACAATAGGGCCAACAGTATGGTCTGACCAGTGACCAACATCCCGTTTAAAGCAGACGCAAACTGAAGACAGACCCTTGATACCCACATATGAGCTATGATTTGTAACAATCACCCGTGTTGGTAGCTCTTACATTAAGACACGATGAATCAATATCTACACCAGAAAGTAGATAAGGAGATGCCTGTGACTGTGGCTAGCCATGTTTTATAATTATTCTGTATCTAAAGGGTTAAGGATGTATCTGATCAAAGACCCATGATGATGCAAATTGCAATGCAATTGATTTGATAAACTCTAATGTAATTATGAAAATGTAAAAAATCTGTTAATTGTTTATGTGGCATATAATATACAGTTCATGATTAATACTAAAATGATATGATCAATATATATCAGAATAGATCAATATATTGGGGGGTGGGTACTATGCAGATTGCATACCTATTGCAGATGTGTTTTTTTACCCCCCCCCCAAGATAAATCATTAAAATAGGTTCAATGCAACATACTTCAATTGAACTTTGCTGATGAATTCTGTAATTATTGTTTTATTGAAGCATACTGCAATAGCATAGTTCAAGAGCATTATTTTTAAGAAAACTGCATTTTTATTGCTGTGACCAGATTAATGAGTATAACTGAGTCTGACCATACGAGCTCATACACACCTGATCTATACAAAAACATGTTTATATCAAGTTGCTTTGAATATTTTAACATAAACATGTTTCCTCAATGCATACTTCACCCCAAACAATAATTTGTTGCATTGACTTGAATATAACAAGGCCTGTGCTGTCGTCCCGACAGCAAAGTGTATATCGGCGAAAACGACCCCATACGTCTGCCCCGTATGTCTGCCCCATACGTCGCCCCGTACGTCTGCCCCGTACGTCTGCTA
>JAVQKC010066103.1:0-17676 GCA_036025475.1 Philypnodon macrostomus
GAGGGGGGAGAGAGAGTGTGTGTGAGGGAGAGGGAGAGAGAGTGTGAGGAAAAGGGAGAGAGAGAGTATGTGAGGGAGAGGAAGAGAGAGAGAGAGAGAGAATGTGTGGGGGAGAGAGAGAGAGTGTGTGTGTGAGAGAGAGAGAGAGAGTGTGAGGGAGAGAGAGAGAGAGTGTGAGTGTGTTGGGGAGAGAGAGGGACCTGGTTGAATTCTGTTGAATTTCAGAATATAGAGCATTGGTAGCTGAACCTCCACAAAACCTGTTCCCTTGAAAGGAAAGTGTCTCATCTGGAGCTGCAGTATAAATGTTATTTTATATAGACAAATACCCAATATGTGCATGCTGGGTGATTTGCTTGGACTAAATGATTGGATCCTAGTGGTAAACTGAAGAGGATGTGTCATTGCAGTAAATATTTAGAGTCTCCGGTGAAATTGTTGGGGATGTATATAGCTCTTCAATGTGCAATTTCAGTCGCCTGCCTCCATAGTTCTCACCTCATCAGACATTTAGGTTCACAGCTTCCCCCTCATTTCTGGCCACTGCGCATGTTAAAGTATAAATAATTTCTTTCATCGGCCCAGGCGGTTGATTCTAACCGGTATATCTCCCTTCTCCCTTCTGTTCCCCAAGGAGGTGAGCTACTGCCAAGGAATGAGTCAGATTGCTGCCATCTTGCTCATGTACCTGAATGAAGAGGATGCCTTCTGGGCTTTGTCTCAGCTCCTCACCAACACCAAGCATGCCATGCACGGTGAGACATGCATATGATTTTAATTTACCACCAATAGTGAAACAATAGTGACAGAATGTTTCGTATGCTAAGAATATTTAGTTTCTTAGTTTCTGTTCTCTATAGTTAAATCTTTTTACGTTTGGTCCTTTTGTAGACGTCTTTAATCTTTGCTTGGCCAGCCATCATTTTTTAAACCCAGATAAACACTTGACACTGTTTATGTTCTCGGCCGGACATATGTACAGATTGTAGATGGGTTACTGAAAAATGTAATGGAAGAAACAAAGCACTGCATAAAGGTCCATCCAGACTAAGGTTGCACAATTATTGAAACATGTATATTAATAATGGCCCATGCAACATCCGAATCGCAAGACAGGCAATTATTTAATTACTCCCTGAGCCATCTATTATGGACTTTACTGCCTTTAATTCTGTGTAGTGGCTTCTATTCTGCTATTGGCTAGGTCAAATACAAATGAATTACCGGTATTTCATTATTTTTTTTCTAATATGGTTCAGCTCTCCAACATCAGTTTTAGTTAGAATAATAATTGAGTTGAATTGCAATCACAATATTGGCTCACTCAGCCTTATTCCTAGTCAGGCTAGTTTTGCCCGATTGAAACCTAAAAGACCTGGTTCACCATAGGTTAGATTTTCAATTACTGCCTCTAATTTGTGAATGTTATTGCTCCACCCAGGCTTCTTCATTCCAGGATTTCCTAAGCTTCAACGTTTCCAAGCCCACCACGAGCTGATCCTCTCCAAAATGCTGTCTAAGCTAAAGAAGCACCTGGTGAGTTCCAACGCTACTGTGACACTGTACAGACCGGTCTGCAGCTGCAGTGTCTCTAAGGATGCAGTATATTTAACCAGGTCATTTCTTATCCTGATTAATGTACAAAGCAGCACATGGCTAGATCTGTATCCCTAAGAAGTCGGTGGGAGAGTGAGAAAGATTATGAGTGACTTTCCTTAGAGACCCTTTTCTCATCTATTCTTGCCTTGCAGGATAAAGAGCAGATGACAACTGGGATTTACACCACCAAATGGTTTCTGCAGTGCTTCATTGACAGGGTGAGTATTTAGATTGGACCCAGCTGTTTACAGGGCTCCACATCTGCAGTGGGCATTTGTATTTCCACCATTGGCACTGTGTACAGCAAAGGTTTGAATGCATGCAGTTAGGGCAAAAAAGCAATGCACGTGTTTAGTTTTTCATTTTCGTTTATAACATGCAAAGTGAAGGTTCAGAGGAAAAATCTAAATCCAGTCATGTGACTACACGTATACATTTATACATTTGTGAAAAACAGTCAGTCATCTGCAGTGGTGGTAGGCTGCGTTCTTGATGCTTAATTGATGTTGATCAGGTTTCTGGAGCTAAAAGATTGGGGTAGTTGCTATCTAGAAGGCAAAGGGGGTAACAAAACATGCCTGCCATTCCTAAAACATTAGCACAGTACCGGATTTCCTCTTGATTTTATGATATATACTGTCTTGCATAACAGAGTCCTTTCACCCTCACTCTGCGATTATGGGACGTCTACATACTGGAGGGAGAGAAGGTGCTAACTGCCATGGCTTATACAACTCTCAAGCTGCACAAGAGTGAGTAGAAAACTAGCTGCATTATCTTCCCTGAGTCACCAAAGCTGCTTCATGCCCAGATGCATCAGTGACTGCTGTTGCTATAGTACACAGTGTTACCGCATGGATTACATGGCACGCTGCCTCTCGGTTGGCTGCCTGCTAACTGGATGGCTTACATAATGAAAGTGGCCGGGTTGCTGTGTAGATGAAAAAAAAGCTGACTTTCCATTGGACATTTATATAACCCTTATCTTACATTAGAAAAATGTTGTACTTTGCATATATAGCAAAGGACCTGCAAACAATGACGCATACTGAGTTTAAAGGTTCCCTGCCCCCCTGAGGATATATGACCTTTACCCTTATAGATTAACCCATCACTCGTCCCTCAGTTAACATGTAGGTATTGTTTGCAGAGCGGTTACAGAAGCTTCCGCTGGAGGACCTGAGAGAGTTCCTTCAAGAAGAACTGGCCGTTTCTTTCCATTTACCAGACGATGTGGTTATTGAACAGCTACATGCCTCCATGTCAGAGCTGCGCAGTAAAAAGATGGACCAGCCTCCTCCAGGTGCCAAATGCTACACACATAAAACAGTTGCCCTGCAAAACTGTTATCGGAAAGGGTTAATATCATGCCCTAAAGCTCCCATTTCTAAGTATACCTTCCCACTAGGGCAGCACGATGTCAGAAAAAATCACTTATTTGATCATTAATGGAAAATATATTAGAAACAGTTTTATTTACTAGTTATTAACAAATATAATAGAAACAGTTTTATTTACTAGTTATTAACAAATACAGTAGAAACCGTTTTTTTTTACTAGTTATTAACAAATATAGTAGAAACAGTTTTATTGACTAGTTATTAACAAATATAGTAGAAACAGTTTTATTTACTAGTTATTAACAAATATAGTAGAAAAGTTCAAATTGCTTCAAATATAGTTATTTAGCCCCAAAACACATTTTCATTTAGAAATACATTGCAAATGCTTTAACAGTGTAAATCTATGTCAGACCACGGCGTTATTTCGATATATTTAGATTATCGCAATACGGATATTGCGATAATGATACTTTTGTGATATATTGTACCTTTTTTATAAGTTAAATGTTTTTATATGCAAGTAAATACAAACTAAATGCCTCTTTAACACACATAACTTTTTCCACACCAGTATCTTTTTGGAATTCAAAACATTTTAACAGCATTTCCTGTTTGTCCTAAGCCCTAATTCTGCCTGATACATTCTTAGTACCTATTTTTTCTCCTTTGGCTCATGCATTCCCTATCCTCCATTTCCTTTTTTAGCCAAGTCCGAGGAGCTGCCAAAGAAACCACTGGGTCAAGAGAGACCGGTTCTCATCCTTCCTCTGCATCCCGACTCTCCGCTTGAGGTCAAAGTCAATCTTCAAGACCACAGCCAGTGCAGCGCAGAGGCCCAACACACAGACAGCGATATTGCTTTGCATCCTACCTCTTCTCCCATAGACGTTGAGGACAGCAATACCATCACACCATCTCTGCCTTCCCCAGATCCAGTTGTAGTGCACACTCAGGAAACACTGTCTCGTATAAAGCCATGCAGAGTGCCACCATTGCCTCCAAAAGCAGGTAAATGTACTCTTGATGCATCACTGGTTAAAACTTCACTCCCAGAAGACAGCCAGATTGAAACTGAACAAAGCAGCCAATCAGGACAGACTGTACTGCAGGATGAGACTGTGGATTGGCCTCCTCCCTATGAGCCCCCCGCAACGGGCCCAATAGTCATGCAGCCTGAAGTGGACATCATGGACTTACCGGAGCTTCCACCGCCACCTTTATTTTACACAGACGAGAATACACCCCAAGAGCCCGAACCCCAAAAGCCTCCTTCAAGTTGTTCTTCTCCAAAACCTAAAATTTCCCCCAAACCAATGACGTCTCTCGACATCTTACAGAAAAAACCCTCTCCCACTCGCATCTTCACAACTTCATCATCATCATCTTCTCCCAGAATTCCACCAAAGCCGACCAAATTCCCCGTTTCCCTCTACGTTCCTATACACGCAGGAGACCGACGGCCCTCCAACACCTCGCAGTATGACAACCTTTCCGAGGGGGATGACGATGAGCGATTCATAGATAGATTGTTAGTTTCCACTCCAGAGGTATTACCCAAGCTGTCCTGCATTGACAAAGACTATAACCCCACTGGACATCCTCTACCGCCACCTCCGATGTTCATCCCACCTTCTCCAAGTCCTCTTTCGTTACGTGCTTTATCTCAAGAGCCATTGTATGAAGGGGATGAGCGATGGGCAGAGGAATCGATGATGATTGCCCCTCCTCCGGCTAGCTTTGCTGACACACAGGTGCCATTTCAGTGTGGCGGCCATAGCTGTTCAGACACTCACAGAGCCAGCTCACCGAATTATTCCAAAGCTTTCTCGAGGGCGCCCAGAGACCATTCTGCTTTCCCAGCACCACTTCTTTACACTGGTTCCCCACCAGGACAATCTAGGGCTATGGGACAGTCTCCAGTAGGGGTGCCCTTGGTGAGATCCAGCCCAGACTTCTGCCGAATGCCTCCAGTCGCACAACTGCCAAAATCTGTTACTTTTGGATAATGGCAACTTGAAAAAGACTCGCCATTGTTCTTGAATTGTTAAGCCATTTAAAAGATGCACGGCCAGTATCTAATGCTTGTATCAAGTTTTTTTGTAGAACCGGAAATTGAGCGTGTGCATGTTTGTGAAAGGACCTATTTAAATAATGTGTATATCAATATATTTGTAAACTAGGTGAAGTCTCTGTTACAGATTGCTACAAAAACATTGTATAGATTGACCCGTAAGACCAGAATTGATTTAGGATCTAGACAATACAAAATGTAGACACAGCCATATTGCCATAACATGCAATTGCACAAAAGGGCTTCTGAGGTGGCTAGTCATCCTTTTATAAACACTCAAAGCCTATACCCTTCTATTAGTTTTGCATCTGTGTTATCTGTGAGCAGGCTCACTCAATACTTGATAACAAAGGACCACTTCTCTAGATTGCACCAATGCATGCTTTTTTTTAAAAGTCTATGTTAAAATAGAAGCAGGGATGAAATGGTGTATATACTGAACATCTGTAGAATGTTCAAGATAGCATTGTATGGAGAGCCAATTCCTAATAGTAAACACCACTCTTATGTACCTTCTATGCCTGTATTTTTTTTGCATCAATGTTGTTTTGCACTCCAAAGATTTTCAATGGTTTTATTGATGGACAAATGTAATGCTAGAAATGTAAGAATTAAAAAAAGGGCATTTCTTGTGGCAAATCCTGAGTAATTGCTCCCTCTTGTGGCCAAAGTTTTCAAGTTGATGGGAGTATTTTGTAATGAAGAGTCACAGTATACAAGGACATATTATTTATATCGATATTAATTTGTTGGCACTGATCCTTTAAATGTGTGTTTGCCATTGGTCTAGCTACAATTAAGAACATGAACTTTTTGTATTCTCAACTACCTATGTCACTTTTCTAGAGTGGAACCTATGCCACATCCTGCAGTGTGTTCTATAAAAATCATAACAGTCCATGTGGATTTGTAACTTTTATTGCACAACCACAATCCCATTGCATTTATAGTACATGGAGCAAACCAGACAAAGGCATTTTGACATTCAATACAGAAGTACAGTCAAAATAACTAAACTATATGTAATAAATAAGACACCAAGACCTTGTATAGCATAAGAATACAATCCTTCATTCACTCCCAAACGCAAACTATATAAAAATATTAGTTTGTTCATTTATTATTATTGCTTTGTAAGATATGAATAGTATTCCTGTGATAAAGCTATAAATTACATTAATGCAGCATTTAAATTCTGCACATTCTGAGGTAAAAGCCTTATTCAGCCTGGTAAGCAAAGCCACTGAGCAGTAGAAGGTCTATAAAGTGCATAGTTTACATTTATAATCTAATCTGAGTCATTAGATTAGAAAGTGAGGAAACACTGTCCCTTAGTTTAGCGTCATCTTCCTGTTCCAGTGACACTCCAGCAAGACGTGTCGATCCATTTGCCCCGAGAACACAAGGTAAACTCAGGAAAACCTCTGAAGATATACCGCCCCAACCCTAAATTAAAGAGAAATAACTGATCACCAAGCACATTTAGTATTAATAAACACCAACAATGAAACCCACCTGTGCTAGTGTGGATACAGAGTGAGCCGTCATCCGATCAGCCAGAATACTGTTGGCGATATCAGCGATGGACAGCCCCACAGACCATGAACGCTGACCTTGATTCTTCATCATTTCGAATGCTCTGGAATTTGAAAAATATAAATAAAGATGTAAGATTTTTGAGAAACAAATGCAGTGTTTGCTCAAACTGAATATATTACCTATCTAACAAAGGTTTGGTGGCAGTGGAAACCGGCGCAATCTCAGGCGTCACTGTAGCGTTTAAGCTGGTATTACTAATCACTGGAACTGGTAAACAAAATGGAAACTTATTCACAGAAAACTTCTAGCAAAAGCATCTCAGAGTGATAGTTGGTTGCCATACCTTTGTTGTCTGAAAGCTCTCCAATAACCCACGCTTGCTTGTGGGTGTTGAGGTTTATATCTAAAACACGACTAAGTCTCTCTGAGTCCAGGTTGCACCCAGCACCGATTACCTGTGTTGGTGGAAGGCCACTTTGCCTCCAAGCGACATGAGTCATGATGTCCACTGCACATGAACATAGTCAGCAATGTCATAACTAAACAACACAAATGGTCTCTTGTCCACAACCACTGACCTGGCTGAGAAGCGATGACCATTACAGCATTGGGGCTCAGACGCGCTAGAGTCGGTATGATTCCTCTGAACATATCAACATTAGTCTGAACCACTTTTACATACGACTGCTCACCACTCCAGGCATTTGCAGTCACCACCACAACTCTGGAGCCAGCAGATGATGACAAATCTGACAAAGGATAATAGTCTAGAATCTTACATAACTCATGTTAATCTTCAGCATGAAGAGCTCTGGACTCAGTAGCAAGGCAGTCACTGCTGTTTGAACTATGCTTAAACTATAAAAGGTAAACTCTTCTTAGCTTCTTAGGAAACTGTGACTAAGAGCGGACAATACAAGCCATACAGCTTTAAGAATGGCAGTGACCATGTATGAATAGGGGTGGTGACTCATCTATATTTCATTACACATGACTGGAGTGACGTACCTTTGGACACTTCCACATTTGGGATACTGAAGATTTCTAGATCTGCACTGCCCCCTTTGGTGGAACTTTCCGCAACATCAATGAAGACAAGCTTTTCTATTTTACACTACAAAATCAGAACATGTATGTAATGTTACGTGTTTGTTTGCATTACACTGTGCACATATATGAAAATACAAAAACCTTACCTTTGCTACAATGCTCATCACAGATGCCATTCCCAAATCTCCACCTCCAATGACTGAGACTTTAATGTTCTGTTGATTGTAATGTCTATTGCTACCTAAAATGAAAATTATTTAATGTAATAGTCAAGCTAAACACAAACTGTATGCTCACTGGTATATGTACCATCATTGATTTGGAAATTTGAAACCATAGCCAGAAGCTCATGGGGATGCTTATTGTCAGAGGTGCTTTTTGCAGACAATGGAGGGTCCGCTTCAAACTTGGCTATCATCTCATTTAAGAGACCAACCACGGATGATTTTGGCTGTTTCAGAACAAAACATAACTATTTCCAAAACACAGACAGATTTAATGTAATGTTGTAATCCTAATACCATACATACATAATCCCAGTTGTGTAGACCAGGCAGGTGAATCCGTCCCTTGGCATCCACATGTTTTCCTTCTCGGATGACCATATTGGAAGTTGGTCTTAAAAAGCAGATTGGAGGAGTGAAAGGGAATGAATCTATCAGCCACAGCTGGATTGGGAAGTTGTAGGTGTGCCCTGAAAGAGGTCGTCATCAATTTAAGACAGTGACATAATGGCAATAATATATCCAGAATCATCTTTACCTTCATACTTGACAGGGATATTTCCAATCAATTTCAGGAGATCTTTTTGGCTGCTGTCAGTGAATGCTGAAAACAGTAAATAAATATTAGCAAAGTCAGTAGAATTTATTTTAAATTTTATGTGTTTTCCAGTCAACACTCACTGTATGTGCCTGTAGTGGGTTTCATTCCTGGATAGATACGATTGATTTTCTGGAGCTCCTCAATGGCAACATCGTGGAATTTGTACTTATGTCACACACAACAAAGAAATGTACTTATTTTCTCTACGCTCCCAAAATGCTGAGTTTCTCTCTATGCGTCACTTATTATTACATTTGCATAAGGCACAGATTCGTTTACCTCAAGGCAAACTGTTCAGTGGAGCATAAACGATTTTATAATAATTTAACGTTAATTATAACCGAGTAATTGTATTATTTAGCTGTATTATTACCACTAGTATCACATAATCACATTTCACTAGAAGTGTCTGAAAAGTGACAGAACAAGTTATCCCAGCTGTCAGATGCCGAGACTGGGCTCAGACCTTTAGATTCATTAACCCCACATACGTAAAATAACCAACCTTGGACAGGATCCGCTGTATTTTCTCCGAACTGAGATCCATTGACCAGAGAGGTTTTTAGTTGTAGGTTTTAGGTTAAATCCTGCCTTTGTTGCTGTTTAACCAAACTTCCGCAAAGTCTCAGCACCAGAGCAACAAGAAGAGCCAGACCCCGCCTATTTCCACTCCTTTGCTACGGCAAGTATCAGAGGAACAAATACATTTTAAACTAGACGGATTGGCCACTTGTAAAATTGTCCTTTAAAGGTCCTATACTTTGCAAAATAAACTATTCGGTGCTTTTAACCACGTTCAGAAAAAGCAAAAAGTGGTTGAAGTTTTTTTGGAAACCCCTGAAAACTGGCACAAATGGGTTGTTCCTGTCTTGAAAGGGACAGGTCAGAGCCATAGAGATAAGCAGTTGTCACAACTCCATTGGCGACAATGGGCCAGTTTTTAAACAGCACTTATTTGTTCCAGAGGTAGCCACTCACAGTCACAAGCAAAAAGTGACATTCAAACGCATGAGAACTGTGCTACAGATGAACTATTTTGAAGCTGCCTCCGGTGGGGGAACACTCTAATCTCTATGGCTCTGGGACAGGTGAGACCGATATGAGACAGGTGTTAAGACCGTCTGAGTTCCTCAAAACAGCTTGTATTAGATAATTGTGTTTCGTGTTGCAAAATGTAAAATGGTGACATACATGTATTCAGACTAGTCTGTGAAATGTGCAAAAAACATAATATGGGACCTTTAAAGGAACTTAATTAAAAACTGTAAATACATTTGAAAAATGTCTGATCAGGATCTTGTATGAACATGTAGAAGGCCATCCAGGAAGAAACAAAACACACAGTGAAAATATAAATCTTATAACATAAAAAGATCTGACTTGGAAATCAAAGAAAAATACCACATCCAAACCAACAGAAACAAAGTCTGTAAAACAACTGACAATGAGCAGCAGCGTCGATATTTCTTTAAATTCTTTTCTTAAATATTGTCACAATCTTTGTAATGTTTTGCATATTTAAAATGTCTTTACAAACATCAATTGAAAAAATATGCAACAACTTCAAGTCAAAAAATAGAATGTCATTGCAATTGACATTTAATGCCATTATCTAAAAATCACTGTATTTTTTTACTTCTGTGTGCAGAACAGATCTTTTTGAGTTGTTAGTGTTAATGCTGCACTCAAAATGGAAATAAATAAGATAACTTTAACCCTTCAACGTAAATTATGCAAATAATGCAAGATAAAATTGTGTCCAGATTGCCTCCATCCACATGTTCCCGTTCCATGATCCTGAAGTGAGCAGAGGGCAAATCCACAGTCACGGGTCACTGACGTCAGTTTCTTTTTTGCTTTTTAGCACTATTCTTTTTCATTTGTTCTTCCTCTCTCCGTTCTTCCTCAAGATCTTCCTGTACAGCCATTCTTAAACTAGTGTGAATATAAAGAGAAAGAAATTAATACCAAATAATATAAACGATTCCAACATGAAACAGACCGAGACTTACCTTCTGGTCTCCTCTTTTTGCATGTCTTTCCAACTGCTTTCCATGAATCTAAGTGCATAGTCACTTTCTTCTTTGTACCTGAGGAGCAGATTAAGGATTTGAACACAGCTGTATAGTACATAGTGGCGCATGCATTACAATAATATATGCAAATCTTTACTTGGTACGATCATAGCCAAAGATTTCTTTTATGTGCTTGGAAACCTCGTCTTGTTCGTCATCCCCATCGTCAATAAAATCATCCATTTCGGAATCATACTCATCTTCCTCATCCTCATATTTCCTCTTGTATGCAGAGGTTATGGGTGGTAACATTGGACCTGTGTGGTAAATGCAGATCGTCGTTTAAAAAGTGGGCACACATACATTACGAAGATAAAGATGTCATTCATTTAAAAACATGTTTGATTAAAATAAAGATCCTACAAAAAGTTAACTCGTGCACCAAATAGCATCTTACCAGGTGGTCTGTTCATTGGCATTCCCGGTCTTGGTGGCATTCCTGGTCTTTGTGGCATTGCCGGTCTTTGTGGCATTCCTGGTCTTGGTGGCATTGCCGGTCTTTGTGGCATTCCCGGTCTTGGTGGCATCCCGGAACTTTGCTGAATGCCAGGTCTAGGCGGCATTCCTGGCCTCTGCTGTATACTAGGTCTAGGTGCAGTCCCAGGCCGAGGTGGGACTCCTTTGGGCCCGCCAACATTCTTGGAGGAGATTGTTTCAGAGACCACAGTGCACCTGGGTGCTCCAACCCCTCGTCCAGAAGCTGGACCTCCATTAACAGGTCGACCTGGTCCAACACCTTGAGGCCTGACTCCACTGGCACCAGGCTCAACACCATATATTTGGGGTGTGCCTCCTGGCCTGGCATGGGGTTGGTTTGGCTTGCCACTAAACCCAGGCTTTGTTGTTGAAGTGTTGATGTTTGATTTCACAGTGGCATTAGTTCCAGGTCTTTGTGGTTCTCCTCTTCTCTGAGCTCCAGATGAAGTCCCCTGCTTAGATAAGACACCCTGGGGCCTGGGTGGTGGAGGTTTTTGGCCTGTTGAAGATGAACCAGAAGGCCTAGATCCAAGGGTGCCTATAGACCTTCCTTGAACCAAAGAGTTATCTTTTTTAGCAGCAGGGTCACTTGATTTGTGGCTAGATGAAAGTTTGGTTGCCATTTGTTTAACTGAAACCTGAGAATTAGTTGGTCTTGCCATTGACATTTTATTGCTTGTTGCCTTAGAACTAGACAATGTTGGTTCAGCTCTGTCTTTATCTCTGTGAGATGATTTGGGTCTGTCTCGGTCATGAACACTAGACTTGGAAGACGAATTTCCTTTATCATTTTTTAGTTGTGGGTGTGATTGCTTCTCCATCCTTGGCTTTTGTACATTACAATTTTTTAGATCTTTTTCAAGGGTGCCTTTAGAAGAACTTGTGTTACGCTGAGCCATACCATCTCTTACCCGTTCTCCCTTCATGTCTTTATCGTGCCTTTTGGCCTTGCGCTCAAGCTCCATTTCCTTTATCTCATCAGCTGTTCGAAGCCTTTCCTCCTTTTTTACCACCTTGGCTTTAACCTCAACGGGCTCATGCTGCTTTTTTTCAGCCAGTTTAAGTAAATCTGCAAAGTTTAATGGAGTAGATTTAGGTGGTGCACTTGGTTTCCTTGAAGGCTTACTACTACTACTACTACTACTACTACTACGGTCATTATACGTGGTTTTTTGTGGCTCTTGCTCTGATTCAGAATCTGTTTGTTCATATTCATAATTATCCTCATCATCTTCTGGGTCAATAATACCATTTCTAAATTGCTCTGAGTTCATTCCTTGGTCTTCTTGCACATCAAACTTTGATTTCCTCTTTTTGGGAACCTCTACTACTGGAATCCCATTGTAACCTTTGAAATTGTCCTTAGTTCTGGAGGCCATAGCCCGGGCTTTCCGGTCCGATTTCAGCTCTACTCTTTTAGCCAGAAGCTCTTCTTTCTGCTTCTTTATTTGCATTTCTGAAGAAAGAAAAAACGATTTAATGAAACAAATTAGATACAGTCACATATATCACAATATATTACATTGTTTATAAGTTTTACCTTTTGTTTTACAATCACTTTGTCGCTTCTTTAGGAGAGCCTGTATAGCAGCTTGGTTTACACCCTTTGACCTTGGGTCTTTCTTCGGTGGACCAGTTTGTAAACTGTATCTCTTAGGCTTCAGAAGAAGGTTAAAGAAAATGAGATAGATAGAAAATAACACAAGGCATTATAGGATGTGCGTGCTCGGAAACTCTAACTGAACGCTAGTTAAAACGAGAGTCTTATTTGTCTTACCTGTACATTACTGACACCCTGGTTTTGGGAAGCAATAGATAAGATATTATCAAAGTCCATCATTTTTGAAGACGCCTGTGTCAGCAGCAGTCGGGGGCTTAGGACTTCGTGTATTGTATTTACTCCAGTAGCTAAGCTAGGCAGTCTGTCGGTAGATCGTAACAACCATCTGCCCTAAACGATACCCCAACTGCTACCAATGCTTCCTTTTAACAAAAAATACAATCCGAATGAAGAAAAAACTCAAACAGGTTAGGATGAGTTTGCTAGGGTTAGCAGAGTTAGCTACTGTCACGTTACAAACTACTAGCCATCCAAGAAGCAGAATGTCCCCTATTTATACTTCGTGAAATGATAATGACTCGCCAAAATAAAGCCAGAGCCAACTACTGTGGATTAATTTATTGAAAAATAAACGTCAACGAAGATAACTAAAACGTCTACAACGACAGCTGAAAAATTAAAGCGACCGGAGAGTATACAACGGAAGTGAGAGAAATGTTCTCTCACCACTTCCGCTTTTGTCAAAAACAACAATCCTTTACTAAACAGTACTTGACAACATTTATATTTTATTTATTGATAATAGATGGTATAGAACCATTATATTACCCTAATAAATGTTTTTTTCTATGACTAACTACTTTGATTTGTTACTTGCAAATACACATTTTACCACATGGTGGCGCTGTTTTATTGAATATACCGACAGCGTTTTGATTTATTGTCCTCACATTGTATTATTTAGTCTAGCTTGTAGATTTATGATTTGGTAAATGTATTCCTGATTGTTGATCCAATGCGTTATAGCACCATTTCATCATTTCACATGTAAATGAGGCCATCTGCTTAATGTAAACACCAGAATGACCCCTCCTAGGGGGGAGTTCCTGAACCCTAGTCTCTCCCATTTTGTTCTCATTCCGCGCTCCTATTGGCCAGGACCCAAAACCTTGCCCACGTTCCAAGTGACGTCGGCCCGCCCACCCCAGAGAGGACAAAAACAATCGGCATCCTTCCTACAGCAATAAACAGAAGCAGGTTATTCACTTAGAGATTGTCGTTTTTTACAGCCAACTTGGCCATCAAAGAGAGAAATGGTGTCTCCCGTTACAGTGGTGAGTGAGGGCAAACATTTTGAACAGGAATCAGCTAGAATTGCTAAGCTAACTTTTGCAGGTAGAGCTTCGTTCTACATAGCCCTTTTGTGTTCATAACGAATAGTCTCGTGTTCTGTTCTTTATTATGTCTTAATCTGGGGTTACATTATTACTGTTTTATTTGCACCGATCTTTGTCTTCTACTGCAAACAAGACCCTGTTATCATGTCATATGTGGAAGACAGGAAGTTTCGTGTTGTCGCATTGTTCATGTTTTTTTTTTTTTTTTTTTACAAGATCCCGTTTCTACACATTTCCAAAGGTAGCCCCTGACAACATAGAAACCCTATTATTGACGACCCTTTTGTCTTGTTTTTTTTTTTGCTATACCCTCCAGTACCGCATTCGCAAACCCGGCTTCTGCTGTTGTAGCTGGCTATCTTTTCTCCTGTGATGTGTTTTTTTTTTTTGCAAAGCCTCTATTGTGTAACTCATTGCCTTAAATATCCATGAAAAGACGTGTCAGATAAAAAAAAAGAAAAATGTGTCAGTTACTGTACGTGAATAATTCAAACGAGCTCTGGCATCTTCTTTCTTTGAGAGAGCTGAGAGCAGAGATGAAATTTTACCTTCTCTGTTGAGGACATGAAGGATGTAACTTGGCCTGAAAAACACATTATGGCAGTGTGGGGAGCAGGTGTGTGGGAATGATTTCTCAAATCTCTCACAGGCTGTTGTCTTTGTGAATGCCACATTTTGTGGTCCCTGGAGTTTTGAGACATGCCAGCAAGTATTGGGATTGAAATCAACGTCAAATGCAGTGTGTGGATGAAACATTGTATTGTCAGAACTTACAAGAACTGACATAACTGAATAATTGACTGTTTAAAAAATAAGTAACTTTGTGTGAATGTAGTCTTGGCACTCATTATCTATAAAAGCACATTATAACATTATTAAGACAGTGTTTTACTAAAGCTATACCTCAGTTCAGTTCTGAAAGTGGTCTTCTTTAAAAGGTAAATTGATGGCAGTGCTATCGTCCATCAGGGCTTTTCTGACCTCAAGTTATCCTGCTACATTAGAAATAACATTATCATATGACTCATGCCAGCTGTGCCTGCTTATGTTACCATTTCTGTCTGTCAAATGAAGTGTACCTGGTTCACTATATGTTAGACTTGACTAGCATATGTCAAGTCACATGTAGTCTGCAGTATTCGTGTGTATTTTTCTTTTAGCTTTCAAAGTGTCAAGCTATCTGTGATGTTTTTCATTCATGAACCGTAATTGTGATATCAGACTTTTTTGGCATTTGACTTTGTTTAGTGGATTGCTTCTTTAGAAATTAAGAAAAAAACACTGTGTATATTGTTAGCACCAATGCAAATTCAGTCAAACATTAACTGTAGTATTCATTAACAGTGTTTAAGTCAGTCAACTGTGAAGCACACACCATCAGCCCGTTTCTTTGGCATAGTGTAGTGTAGAACAGGGTCCAGTAGCCATCACTAATGTCTGTTACTTTGCCTCAACAGACACTCCATCGATATATGGGCGCAGTATGTTAAATTAGAGACACATGAGCCAAGACTATTCTCATTGTGGAGAAAACTATAGTCGGCAACAATGAAATCCAATTCTTATCAGATACATTGATCGCAAACAAATTGAACCTTAGTATTATATGTTCTTGGTGTCTCGTTTGCATTGTCTTGTTTACATAAGATAGAAGTAATTCCCTTGCAAACAATCAAATAATGTTATTGTTGCTTACTACGTTGTCTCTAGTGATCAACAGAGTAATCAGTTTCAAGACTCTCTATTCTCTATTTCCTTTCTGATAAGATCTATAGGTTATGGATAAGGCATATGGTATAATAATGGCATATCTATTTCATGAATAATTTATTTTACAGTGTTTAAGCATTTTGTATTTAATTTCTTAACTACTAAGTGACTATGATAATGTACTGCTCAGTCCTTCAGAGCTATAGTGGAAGAGTTTTTATGATGCAAGCCAGATACTACTATAAAAAACACCTATTCAAAATACTAGTACTACATGGTGTTTTTTAAGATATCACATTAAACTATTGTCATGACATGTTGTTTGAGGTCACGTTAGACATTGAACCTGTTATTGTACTCTGAATAGCTCTTCACAGGTCTCTTGACCAGTTGTGAAATATCCCCAGCTCAGGATCATAAACCATATGAACTTAAGTGACCCTCATTTTCACCTCTCCCTAGCCGGGCCCCTACTTGCTTATGCACTTCTGAATCCAGCTGTCACCCAAAATGCCTGGACCCCCCCCCCCCATTCCCTTTCCCTCTATGCAGTGCAATTTCACTTCCCTTACTGCCTTTCTTCTGCTCTACTTGCTTACTCACCCACCATCAGTGCATCCAAGCATCATTTAGCTCTGCATCTACAGAATGAAGAAATGCCCCTTCATTTTAGATACCCCCTGCATTTATTATATTACAGCCCCCCTTTTGCTTTCTAACCTCAAGGCATTGTAGCTCCAGTGAACTTTTGCCGGTCGGCAAAGGCTTCTCCCTGGCCGATTCTCATGGGATTTTGGCTCTGAGCATCAAGATTCTGAGAAATGTTGGCGGGTGGTCACTTCAGAGGTATTGCAAAATCTCCATCTCTGGTGCTTTTTAGTCACCCTACTGGGATAATCTATTTACACTGAAAGTCGGCGGGGTTGAAACTGAGACATGATATATGTGAAAAGGCAAGGTGAGCCGGAAAAAAACAAAAAGAAATCCAAAGAGAAGCAGAAAGTGTACATAAGGTTACTAAAAGTCAAATCGGGCTTATGTTAGCTTTTTTTCATTACACTTCCTCTCCTAGCTGCAAATCACGCATCTCTTACTGGTGATGCAAATTAGCAACCACAAAGAACAGCTTAGAGAAGTGGCTCATTTCAGTCGCTCATGTTCTGCTTTTTATTCAGAGATATTTTATACGCTAGCTTCTTGTGCTTCTTTTACGTTCCTGTAATATACTGCATGCCCTTGATGTTGAGCTGAAAGCCTCTTTTCATCTCAACAGACAAAGCCATAGTATCATATTTATCATGAGTCATTTAATAAACAGGCCGTATATATAGACACAATGACCGAGTGTGCCTGTGTCTGTTTTTCAGGTCAAGAGCGAAGGCCCCAAGCTGGTGCCATTCTTCAAAGCGACCTGCGTCTATTTCGTTCTATGGCTGCCCACCTCCAGTCCGTCCTGGTTTAGTGCTCTGATCAAGTGTCTCCCCATCTTCTGCCTATGGGTGTTCTTGCTCGCCCATGGGTTCAGCTTCCTGGGTGAACACTCCAGCGCCCGCAAGATACTGGCAGGCCTCATCTTTTCAGCGCTGGGTGATGCCTTTCTCATCTGGCAGGAGCAGGGATACTTTGTCCATGGTGAGCTGCAACGACCGCAGTTATCAGATTTTGATGTGAATTCCTTAAATAGCTGTATGTGTGTGTCGTGATTTTTCAAGTCCAGTCAGTTTTAACAGTAATGTGCCAAGACATTTTGGAGGAAGATTTGTCACAATTATTATGGAATCACGTCGGTGTTCGTCCGCGTCTGCAGATCCTAGCTGTGAACGTGATAACTCAAAAACGAATTGCCGGATGAGTTTCAACATTTGCACACAGGTACATACCATAAAGACGCCAAACTGTATCGATTTGGGTACTTCTTCAATGAATATTAATTAAGTAATTAATTAATAACGGGCCAAAACTGTGAACACAATAACTCAAAAAGTCTTTGCTGGATCTTTTTCAACTGTTGCACACAGGTACATATCAT
>JAVQKC010066124.1:0-12988 GCA_036025475.1 Philypnodon macrostomus
CCACATTGCACCAGTCCTTTATGGTACCTCCCGCGGGTGGTGGGTCCACGGGAGGGCCTGACAGCGTGTGCACGGGCGGGGACTTGAACCACCGACCCTCCGGTTGAAGGGCGAGCATCTACCCACTGCGCCACCGCCACGGCTTTATCAAAAATTATTACGTTTTATAATTTTTTTTTACAAATAAGGGACATAAGGTGTTGGAGAGATATAAAAGCTTTATTGTCGTTGCACATCAGTGGAAGAAAATTAAAAATGTCTCTTGTCAAATCAGTGAAAAATAGTCATTAGTCATTCAGTCAGTAAGTATCTATGGCAATGGCCCAAGGATAAAGTCTATTAGTCAGGCTGCTGTTTTTCCTGAGGGCAAAATAGTTCATGTCCCGAGTGAGTGTTGTCTTTGATGATTTTTTTTTTGGCCTTGTTGAGACATCTAGAGTTGGCAAAGATTTCAGGGGGCATCCACTATTTTTCTGCTGATTTGCATATACTTTTGATGGCGGAGCTGTAGAATGTCACCATCAAGTTTTGCTGCAGATTTTCTTTTACGCAGCAGCCTGAAAGTAGTCTTTGCTGAGCCTACTTTACAATCGCTGTAGTGTTTGCAGTCCAGGTAAAGTCTTGAGAGAGGGTTTTCTCCCAAGTCCCCAAGATGTTAAAGGACCTAAGCTTTTCAGCAGAAAGAAAGCAACATCTCCCAACATTTAAATAAATATTGTATTTTGTATTGTAATTATAAAATGTGCAATTATAATCTAGAGGAGTTAAAAAGCATAATATATCCACCCTGTAAATGGCAACATGGCTCACACATGTAGCAGCTGATTTTATTACCGGATTTGGATTTGTGACCGCACCACAGTTGATTTTATAGTCTACAAAAGATTAATATTCTTGAAATCCAGAAGCTTAGGGAATAATGTACTGGAAAAAAAATACAGATCCTGTTTTGTGTTTTTACTCTGGGGGAATACATGATACAATAGAAGTCTGCTACTGGATAGATAATGTTATCCTTTGAAATCCCGCTTATTCTGTTTGTATATGTGTTATCTGCACTATTCAGCACTTTGAGTAGCAAGTATACATAGGTAACAACCCACTAACCTGGTTTTGAAATGTATTCAATGTTTTACGCACACGGAAGCCTCATATACACATGTGTAATTGGTTCCTGCATCAACCTGATAGCATGCAGTAATCAGTAAATAAAGGGGTCCTAATATGTGTACAGACTTTGTCCTGCTGTTTTTACACCAATGCATACCTGGAGTTGTATTTTCTTTCATTCATACATACATAATCCTGTATGCTGAGGCGATGACCTTCTCAAGGGCTGAACAAATATTCAAGTTTAATGCTATTCAGTTCAGAGAGCGCTTGTAGTTGTGTTTTATACACACTTGAAGGTATCTGTACTTGTTTTTGACCCATACCATAACCCTGGTGAATCAGTATAGGGAAGAGAAAGACTTGTATTGGAACATCTCTATATTAAATTCTCATTCTATATTTCGAGTGCAGAAAGTGAACCGGACTATATGAAAAAGTAAAGATTTGAACCAATTTGAAAAACATTATGCACCAAGCTTCCCTCAGCATTCCTTTAAAATAGATTTTTTTCAGAAACACTATTCTCAGCTCCTTTTGGACCTCTGATAGTTCATTCACCTGAGACTTTCACCATCTGCTCTTGTAGACACCATGCCAGGAAGTACATAGCCCGGAGACTCCGGAGACTGCTCCCTAGAAAGTATAAAAGGCAAGGATCGACAATTTAGTTAAGTATAATTTTGCTTTTATATTACAACTATAAATATAAATACAACTTAGACAACAGGAGAGAATAAAGAGAGATAGTAATGCGTCTTGGCACAGCTTTTCCTTAGTGGCTTTATTAGTTTGTCTGTCTGGAGGATGCTACGAAGAGAATTGAGCTGCTGAAGTAAATTATGTTTAATGTTCACTGTCTGCGTCAGATGCTTTTGCAATAAGATAAGCAGATATGCCAGTAGAAAAAGAGCCAAAAAACAATATATATGGATATGCACTGTGTATACAAATCTATATTGTCTGGCTTCTAGCAAACGATCAGATAATTTATGTACCTTGTGTTTTACTATGGTTGTTATGAAAGGAATCTTAAACCCAGTACCCACTTATCTCAATGAGCAAGATATAAGCATTGGGGGTCAGAAATGATCCAAAATTATGTTGTAAAAGAAATAAAGGAAGAGATGGTATATGAAAAGTGCCACTGTCCAGTAAAAGTCACATTTACGTCAAACTTTGTGGTGGCACGATAGCCACAGGTGCTTTGGGGCAGACTGACAGAAATGTGACAGCCATTCAGCCCAAAGGCAGGGGGGCTGCAGTATTAACAGTTGAAGTGAGAATTGAACCACCAACCCTCTGCTTTAGTGGATACAAACTGAGCCACTGTCACACCTCTGTATACACTCTGCATACAAATCTATATTGGCTTCTAGCACATATCAGATAATGTATATGTGTTTTTGGCTGTGTTTAGGGTTGTTATGGAGGGTATACTAAAACCCAGTCTGCTTCCACTGGCTGTACAGCTTCCTACTGTTCCTTACTGGCACAGCGAAAGTGAATCTTAGGGATTAGCAGGAACGGTCCAGATTTTGTTTTGCTAGCAGACCAGCTCATGAACCAGCTCATTACTGCATTTGTGCCAGTCTACAGCGGTCCAGACACACCTGAATGGAGCTTGTTACAGTGTCCAGCGGGGCCATGCTATCCTCCCATATCCTCATCAATAAGTAAGGTTTTTATTCTGTTAGGAACTGTCACTACCAAAACTCACTCAAACGAATGAGCAGAGAGTCCAGTCATATAAAGGTAGGGGTCATATTTGGTGACCGTATAGAACTTTTTAACAGGCGTTGCCACAAATGCATTCTGTATGTCATGAAAAGAGTACATTTTGGGCAAGTTCGGATCGTCTGTATTGATTATGTTTTATTTATTTTTATATAAATTAAATCTGTTTTCATTTAACCAGATGTTCTTTCTCTCTTTATTTCAGTGAAGGTTTATAAGGTGTGAAATAAAAATGTATACTTAAAGTATATCCTTTAGAGGTTTAAGTATGTGCCATATATACAGATATATAAAAATTTGAAATCTAAATGAGGGGTCAAAATGTGAAAACCTTAGAGAGAGAGAGAGAGAGAGATAGAGAGAGAGAGAGAGAGAGAGAGAGAGAGAGAGGGAGAGAGAGAGAGAGAGAGAGAGAAAGAGAGAGAGAGAGAGAAAGAAAGAGAGAGAAAGAGATAGAAAGAAAGAGAGAGAGATTATAGATTGCAGTTTGATTTGTTTAACATTCATGTGATTTGCTTCTATGCACTGATATATTATTGTAACTGTGTTAATTATATTCAATAATTCTGACCATGTTGGAGCACTCGCCATGGTTGGAAACACCATATAAAAGCATGAAAGAATGCTGCCCTATCAGAACACAATGAAATGTGCTAATAGCAGGGGTGAGGTTAGGGAGGTGGGCTGTTTAAACAAATGTGTCTCTTTAAAATACACTTAGGCTCAGGAATGGAATTGCTTGTGGCTGCCCTACTGTTTTCCAATATAAGGCTCACAGGGAGACCCACACAGAGGCTTTTGAATTAAATCAATTGTATGCTTTGTGCACAGTGCAATAGTCTTTTTCGCAGGATTACTCCCATAGACGCTAATGAAGAATATGTAATGATTGCTTTTTATGAGGTCGTATTACAAAGAAATGTGTTTACACCATTGTATTTAGACTTGTGTGTGCTCTTGTTAAGTCGATCTAAATATACAGCTCACAAAAGGCGGGAGTGACGAGATCAAAGTCGCTATAAAAGGGCCTTTTTTAGTCTAAATGTGATGGATTATCCTGCTTTATAGGGCTAAAAAGAATGAGTGAAATCACACACTGTAAATATGATTACCACTGGCATTTGTGAGATTTGTTCACAGATTTTAATTACATCCATCAGCAGAGAAGGAGCTGTGTCTGATAAATTGGGTCATTCCTGCAAACAAAGGCTTCTCACTGACGGAGGATTTGCCCCGAGGAGGGATATGCACAGCTGCTGTGGAGGAAACAATCAGGAATGGTAAGAAATAGGAAGAATGATAGAATGTGAGGGTTTTTCAGTCAAAAAAACATCATTGTTATGGAAGATCAACTCTTAAGCACCGATCCGACTTTTCTAGTTCTGATACCGATACCAGGGCTTTGTGGATCTGCCAATACCTGATATACACCAATACTAATGCAAACAAACTAATGGTCCTTTTCCACTAGCACTCTGCTCACCTGTGCTCGGTTTTCCATTGCTTCCTAGTACAGCTTTATTGTTGCCGGGGACCTCCACACACCGATCATATATACAGTACGTGACATAAACAAACACAATGGAGGACCGGGAGGCAATGGTGTACTTTATTCTGGCTTTGAGGCTCTTGTTTCTCAAAAGTGGACACAGAAATACTGTTGACCAGGCCATGTTGTCACATTTCTCCCTTGGAACCAAAGCCTGGTACTGGTAACGGTTGCCCAGTGGAAATGTTCAAAAAACGGGTAGAGCCAAGTCGAGTGGCGGTAGTGGAAAAGTCCAGACTTTGTAAAACGAAATGTCAAAAACGTGGCTGGTACCTTTAAATATTTATATCAGTTTTAAATAATCTTCTAATCTATAGCAATACATTTGACAAAATAATATTTTATGCAGAAAATTAAAGACTCTAATACATTAACTTTTGAGAGAGTATAGTTATAATAATTATATATAGTTTATTAATTAATATATATTATTTATATTTAATCATTTAGTTATGGTATAAACTTTTTGGTTCATCATCAAATGATGAAACAAATAGTCTAGGATAATTCACTGCACTAATCTGCTGTGGGAGAACTGCTCTGCTCTATACACTGTTCATTGGGAGCTGTCAATCTTAATTAGTGATGGATGCAAGTGATCTAAACGAGCTGAGCTGCCAAAACTATAACATGTCAGAGCCCTGGAGTTCGGATGGCCTGGACACCTCTGTAAGCTCTGACTCAGATCAAAAACGCTCTTTCACTCTTTCACTTTATTAGCATCAGCTAGCTCCATGAACCTTTGAGAAAATACATCTTAACGTGTGAAGCTTAGCCCTGACCCAGTGCTTTAGAAGGCAGACCGGGGATGTGAGGAGGTTAGGTTATACTATATGTGTTGTATGAGGTGTGGCGCAGCTATGTGCATAATTAGGAGAAAGTGTGGGCTCCAGGGTCTACCTTAATCAAACATCCATGTCTTTTTGTGATTGAAATATTACAGTTTTGTCTATATAATGGACAGTATGGCTAAAAAAAACTGCACAAACAATGCTAAATAAAATTTCATTGTTGCTTCATTTCTGAAAACTAAAACCACAGACTTTGACATACAATACATTTTCTGTTGACATGGTAGTCAAAATGAGTCTTCCCAACAATAAGGGTGCAAGAGCAGAAAAGTTCAATATAGTATTAAAAAACATATATATGATGTTCCAAAGTTCAACCTTGCAGCAATCTGATTCTTGTGACTTCCTGATTAGTACAATGCTTGCTTTGTATTCCACTATTTTGACTTTTGGTTAAAGAAAGCAGCCTGTGTTTAAGGCCAGATACCAGCTTCCAGATGACTTCTAATGCCTTTGCTTCTCTCAATAATAGGCAGCCTTTCAAAGAGCCCGAAGCAGTGATGTGAGCAAATCTGGCATCACATGTTTTTCTATGGAGACCAGTGCAAGTCTTTCTTCATAGTTTGGATAGAGTTCACATTCGGTTCCACAGTCTGTTTCAGTTAGGGAGCAAGGGCTAAGGGCATTCATGCACAGCTTCTTTACAATGGCATCCCATGACTCTCAATACCTCCCAATTGAAATGTATTCACAGTGCTATAAGGCTAAGCAAAACTAGTTACATGTGGATTGAATGCTTTTGTTCCCCTTCTTTGTGAGTTAGTATTGTAGCTCAAACAAAATTCTCTTATGTGTATTATTCCAAACCAGTCACTGACTTCTGGCATCTAAAAGGCATTTTCACCCACATAACTGTCGCTCTCTGGGATCTGTCTTGAACATGTGCTTGACTAAATCAGTTGGCTTGATGCGATGCTGATCAGTTATTTTTGCTCCCAAGCAGGTAAATAGGTCTACCTAATGAAGTGGCAAGTAACTATGTCACCAATAGACAGATAAATGCCTTCAAAAGCATGACCAATATGAATGTTTGTACATGGGATTCATCAAAATATACCACTTCCATTCAATGCATATGACTGAGCTTTCGAGATGGTGGTTTATTATGGTGAATATTAGTTACATGTGCACTGATCATCTTCATTCTCTTCGTTCGGTGTTTATTCTGTCATCTGGGGCTTCTCCTCCTTTAATTCTGAAAACGCTAATCAGAGTCTTTCCTTCATCTTCATGGTCCTGTGTATGCGTGTGCACCTCCCTGAGACAGCTGCTCCTGAATAAACATTGTTTACTTCCTAATCGAGCTGGGAGGCCACCGAGGGCCTGAACTCTCACAGTAACCACATGCACAAACGCACTATTGCACACATACCCACAACTACGAGTAGAGCTAATATTCATTAGCAATCATCTCCATATTACGATCCATATGCATTTGTTTATGCGTTAATCTATCACCAAAGGGGCTCATATGGAAGATACTGTATAATAGGTTGCTTTCACTGGCACCTGCACACCATTGGAATTTGCCGATTTCAGATGAAGTGCAGGTGCCAGTAATATTGTATTGGTTAGAAGCTTTTTAAATAAAAAATCACAAATATTGAATCTGGTTGTTTTTGTCAGACACTAGATTTCAGACCTATACTGGATATATCTATGTAGCTTAATGATACTGGCCCAGGACTGATTGGACAATATTATAACCTTGCTTGACTCTAGTGAAAACACTCAAAAACATCCAGTTGATTTCCACTGACTGAGGGGAATTTGAATTTGCATACCAGGTTTTATTTTGCCGTTGTTAGGTCCAGTAATTCTGTCAATATTCATCACAAAACACACCCAAGCATGTGTGCCTCTAGTAAACATGATGTCACATAAACAAAACTCTTCTTCAACACTGTGGAATAATTTATGTAAAGGGAATTGTGTGTTGTCTACATTCTGATCCAATGTAATCATATTAATACATTGTAACACCAATAATTGCTTGAATGAAAAATGCTATCCATATTTAATTTGAATGTCAGACAGTGCCAGTTTTGCTCACAATTTTCAGTAATACACACACAAACAACACACACACATACACACATCCTGGCTGGTGGTGGGTGGGGAGCGAGGTAGAGCGCAGGTCTGTTCTTGGTTCTCTCCTGCAGGAACAGATGGCCTCAACTCTGGAGGGATGATCACAGGGAGATGGAGGTCAGGCACCAGCGAGAGGAGGGGGGAGTGGGCGGAAACTAGGAACGAGTGATCAGAGCGAGATGGCCCAGTGGCAGCAAAAGAGATGTGAAGAGGTCTGGGAGAAGAAGCGTTGATTTTTTGGAAGAAAAAGAGGTCCCCATCACGCGGGAGGCCAAGGGGTCCACATGAGAGGTTACAGAAGTTCATCACACCAGCAGCGAAAGAGAAATAGTGCATGGATGGAAAGAAAGATGAAGTGGATGAAGAGATAGAACATCGTATATAAAGGACATCAAGATCAGAGAGTAGGAGAAGGTGTTCAGGGAGATAATGGCTTTAAAGGAGGGGACGAGATTGTAGCGGTCAAAGGTCGAGATGGAGACAGGGTAAAGAAGGATTGACATGTGTAAAGGGTAACATGAAAGAACTCATTTAGATTACAATAAGGCTTAGAAATGGGAGAATGGGCCGGATGTTGGACAAAATGAGGGCAAAAATCTATGTTATGAATCTATGGCCGAACAATAAGGTCTTTCAGCATCAACAGTTTGACGGACTTGTAAACAGTCCGTCAAACTGTCAAACTCAAGATGGTAAGGACTGACCAGTATTAACCCCTATGAGCCATTCAGCCTTCTTCGCCTCAATACATGATATGTCATTGCGATACATACAAACTGTAGTATTGTGGCTATGTGTTAAGAAATGCAGTAAATATATATTATTACATTTTTGGCAAAAGCATGTTGCTTCTAGTTAGAGCTACCTTTACCTGGTTAAGTTCTAAAAACCAAAACCCACCATCACTGAGTTTGTATGTGATTAGCATGAAGAGACAGAAAAATGTGAGCAGCCAACAACCACAGATTAAATGGTGGGAAGAACCTACCCTTCCTTCAACTATGAAGTGGAATTTTGAGGGAAAATTACTCACTTTGTGTTTTGAAAACTGACGAAAATAAAATAAATAAATATAATATTTTTTTAAAAGCAATCTACCTGACAGCATGTCTTCACAATATTTGCAGAGTACTGAATACAGTTGTTGTTGTTGCCAATACTTGAGCCAGTCAGTGTTTTTTTACATTTCCACCATTCTGATTCTCTCTCTGCAAGCTGCATGCAAAGAGTGACAGTCAGTCCAAACACAACACACATTAACCACTGTTGACACTCGGATGCCCACCATGCAACGGGGCCGGCCTACGTTCGATTTTCTGATTATGCATGAGCGGAAATTTGAGGAGGATTGTGGCTGCGGACAGATTTTGACTCCGGTCCTGGAGGAAAACAACAACAACAACAACAGCAGCAGCAGCAGCAGCAGATCCACGCAGGGATAAGGAGAAGGATGCCCGTGAAATAAATGACTGTAAGGTTATTGCCCTTTCACAGATGGTTAAACATGTGCAAGTGCAGTGGGGAAACAGTGTTTTACTTGACTTTTAAACCTGACTGTGAATCATAATAACAGGTGCCTGACTGGTGAGGAGGTGCCAGTATGTGTCCTACATAGTGAGTGTCAGTATTGGATCATGTTTGTGTAGTTGAGTTCAGTAAGACCTTTAATACATTAATAAATAAACATACAACGTGAGGTACATTCATTAATGTTTCCTAACCAGGCTCTGACATTATCTACGTGTAGCAGAGTGGTTGTAATTTGTCAAAACTATCTTAATTTGCTATTTTATATGGCTAATTTGAATTTCTCCATTGGAAATGTATTACGGTCTTGCCTCCAGTTGTCTCCATTTCATTTAGAACTTTCTGTTTACAAACTTTGAAAAGGTCTATATGTAAATTATGTGTCTGTGTATTTAGATAGATAAGATGTATTATCATTGTAAAAAAAAACTAGAAACACATTTGAGTTATGTTGAGTAACAGACAGAATAAAAATAAAACTGGATAAATAATATCTTATCAAAATCCAATTGTAAATGTTTGATTTATGGTTGGTACTAATCAACAAACAAACAAATAAAAACATCCTTAAACTGCACATCACTTTCACAGGGAAATGCTTGTATTCCTCATTTCTAATATTTATGTATTCTTCACTTCCTGTTCCTTCCTGCTAAACATGCATCTCATATTTCCTGACACCTTACTCTTTCTGTACCATCTCTTTTCATCTTTCTTCTTCTTCTTCTTCTTCTTCTTCTTCTTCTTCTTCTTCTTTAATACACTTGATGCAGCTTCTTGTTAAGTTTTTTGAATACTAAGCCTTGGAGTCCTCACAAAGACAGTAACACAGGTTGGTGTGTGTAGCTCGGGGTTACTGGGGGGTCACTGCAGAATTCCTTGTTCTTCCTTTTTTCAGCTGCATCACTCTGCCTCCCCTACTCCAACACCTTCCACCATCAACCACCCCACACCCATCCCACTACAACCCCACTCTGTAATCATGGCCCTAGGGCGCGGTGAGCGGATGACCCGGGTTAACGCTCCCCGGAGGAGACACCCGATTGTAAATGAGGCGGAGGTGAAGATGGAGTGCGGATAAAGAGGAAGATAAAACTCAATGAAGGATAAGCTGTACACGCGTGCCTTTAAAGGGACTGACACATGAAGAGAACCTGAGAATTACAACTTCAGCCTGATCTACATGTATGTGTATGTGTGTGTGTGTGTGTGTATGTGTGTGTGTGTGTGTGTATGTGTGTGTGTGTGTGTGTATGTGTGTGTGTGTGTGTGCCGTGTGTTTTACTCTTGTTTCTGCCTCATCGTTCACACTGTGGCATTTCACCCTTGACTAGGCCCTAGTTATTATTCTGATCATTACTGAAGATTGTGGCAGGCACTAAGTTGTTATCTGCGAGATGAAATGGTGTTTTGTAAAAATGAAGACAGTTGAGACCTGGTAAAGTGTGTCAGTGTGTATTTTTCTTTCAAATCAAAATATATTTTTTCTTTATTGCAGGTTTATTTCAAACATTTGATCAATTTGATGTGACGATATAATCTGATCAATTATCAATCTAATGAATCTAAAGAAGAACTGCGTGTTAGCAATTATCAGTGCTCCTCCTTTTTAGATATGATTAAAAACACCAATATTAACGAACTGTTCTGGTGAACTCACCGCATACAAATCTGTTTTGACAATCGAGACGGTGTGTTTTTTTGTTTTTTTTTTCAAATCAAAATTTCTCCTACTATTAGATGTGACTTTGTTTCAATATTCACATACGCGTTTGATTCATTTGATGGATAGAAATAAAAATACAAGCTTGTTAGGAATTGTAATTTAATGTCCTTGAAGGGATTTATTATTTCTCTGCATTTGATAAAAATTCTCAAGAGCAGTGAGTAATCATTTAGGACACTAAGAGCTGGATTTGCTAAAGGTTTGCTTGTGTGCAAAATGAGTGGACGCACAATCAAAAATAACAAACCTTGACACGCCTGGGGTTCGCGTGTGTTTTTAGCGTTTAGACTTACTGAGATGGCAGATGCTAAAACTGTGTCTAAAAATGCTATGAACCAGAAGTAGGTAAACTTTTGTAGAGGATTTGTGTAAAGCTGGTGTATATGAAATATGATAAAATTACATTTGCCCTTTGTTCCAAGCGGGTCTGGCTGCAGGAATTTGGTTAAGGTCAGGGTTAAGAGTTGTATATTTACTACACATGTATTTGGCAGTGGCATCAGAGTTTCCAATGTAGCTCTCAATTTAATACCAAATTTAAAAAAATATATTGATTGTTATTTCAAACATATTTTAACATTTCTTGACAATGGCGCGCGTGATGCTTTTTTGAGAATCATTGATACTACGTCTTGTAGCGTCAAGTAGAAATCACATGTTTCCCGTGGAGATAATGTATACCCCCATTGGCTGCAGCCAGACCCTTCTCCTTGTGTTGACGGGTTGAATGTTCCCTGAGTGCACGGAGTAGAAGGCCTACATATCCTATTGAGATGAACTATCAAGCAACAGCGCCAACAAAAAGTGATTTACATATCTCCGTCTGGTGCGCTATTTTTTGGCACTCATATTAAATCACACGCAGCATGCCCATTAATAGCAGACAATATTTTTGTAATTGCACTAGTTATTTTGTACTTGTTTTAATAAATCCGGTTTTAAGAGGTTAAAAATGAAACTCACTTCAGATCTTCCAGGATCCTGTCAGGAGTACCTAGCTGGAGGGATAACTTACTGCGCACGTTTTAAGGTTGACGTCAGGGTCAACCTACACTTACACAGGGAGAACATGCAAACACAAACATTTCTCACAGAAGATATTCAAGTCTAAAATAAAAGCTATTAAACTAAGTGTGACGAAGGACCTGGACGTTTAACTTTATAGTTTGATTGACAGCCATTATAACTAATGCAAAGTTAGAGCATCTGTTAAGTTTGGTTGAGAGCACACTGTTTTTCTTAGTTGATTAAGTTTAGATGCGTGGTGCAGACAGCGTGCGTGATAAAGAAGTGAGTATTGGTTAATGACATGGACACCTTTTGTATGTGGATGCTGTACATGGTTCATGTGGTTTGAATGAAAGGTGTTGCTATAATTTGTGTTGATATAACTTTGTGGGCTGCCTGCCATTTTTTAATTGCTACGATGCTAACGGGCCTGCTAAACGCAATTTCTGTTAATTCCAGCTATTCTCGTTTGTGGCGTTGTTGTTGTTTCTTGAACTTATAGATGTCTGTGTTACAGAACCACATACCAATCAACCAGTTTAATCGGTTTTATAATAAAAGAAAAACTCTGAATCATCTCTACTGCGCATTCTTACCGATGCCCCCTGGTGACCACAATTATAATATAACCACAATATTAGCTCTCCCCAAAACACTAAGTGAAATGCATTTAAAGGGCTTAAAGCACAAAGTTGAACCAGGATAAGGGCAGCACTTCCACTGGTCTGAAAAGCACAGGTTGTACATTACACTTTCAACCCTTGTCTTTTTACATACCCAAGTCCGGATTTTAAATGGATAGAATATATAGAACTTTTTAAGCCAGAGGTCACCCCATTGGAGCTTAGCAAAAAGCATACACACAGTTGTCCCCAACTGATTCCATTTTCTGTGTCTTCTCTTTTCCATTATCTCGCCCTCCTTGTTCTGGCTGGGGATGGGTTATATTTGGTGTATAGTTTCAGGTCAGATATCAGCCAGTACGCTCTGTGAAAGTTTATTAAACAGGATGGCTATTCATGGCCTTGGGGTGTGCAACCTGCTTTTTATGGTCCTCGGGTAGACACACACACAAACACGCACAATGACATACACACACACAAACACGCACAATGACACACACATGCACACACATGCACGCACAATGACACACACATGCACACACAAACACGCACAATGACACACACATGCACACACAAACACGCACAATGACACACACATGCACACAAACACGCACAATGACACACACATGCACACAAACACGCACAATGACATACATGCACACAAACACGCACAATGACACACACATGCACACACAAACACGCACAATGACACACACATGCACACACAAACACGCACAATGACATACACACACACACACGCACAATG